>KV751340.1:3791869-3826802 GCA_001698575.1 Mola mola
CAAACAGAGCCGGTGCTAGGCTGTGCTGAGTGTGCATGCCGTCGCTGACAGGCTGGCCGCGGCTAGCTTCCTGAGCTAGCATACTTAGCTTCGTACGTGAAGTTAGCCCTAGCGTGCGGCAGGAATTGCTTTCAAAATAAGTGTCCGCGTTACTGGAGCAGTTTACACAAGCGCGACCACCACGAGTAGTGGGTTTTATTTTGAAAGCACCTGCCGGACACGCTCGCGCAGCCGTTAGCTAACTGACAGTCGGGCTGCTACTATGCTGAGATGGCAGCTAATCTTTCGCACACGCTCGCGAACGGCGAATAAAGCTTGTCGTTCAAATTTTGGGTTTCGGCCAGCCGTTTTGCTCGCACGCGGGGAGTTTCTGAGGGTTTGCCCGCGGTGCTGAAATGCTTCGGTTGCAGTAAAGGAAGCCTGAGCACGGGGATTTCCTCGCCTGCTTTCGTTGTGGGCGGAGAGTTGTTTGCCACTTTCACGAGCGGCCGCCGACAGGGGAGGTCGGAGTCGTGGAATGTCAGAACCGCGCCACTCGGCTGCTTCGGCGATAGACAGTTTGCCCGAGGCTTCGCGCGTCCGCCGTATCGCAGCGCTCCTCGGCGCTCCGTCAACTGCTGCGCTGCTCCCCGCTGCTCAGACCTGCTGCTTCATCACCTCGCCGTGAAAGAGGAGCGAGAGCGAGCCGAGGCAGCGGTTTAGCGAGATCAGGTTGGTTCTCTACATTTTGCACATGACATTTGACTGAACGTGATGGCTTTGTCTGATCTGTTGCGCCTTTTTTTTTTTTTTTTTTTTTCGCGACCGCAGGGATTTCCCGTGTTAAAGAAATGCTGTTTGAAAGCCATCGTCTAGTGGTATTTAATTGGCTCACCTGAAGTGACAATTCCTTTAAGCACTGATTAAATTGAAACAATGGCAGAGCCAAACCTAACCCGCCGCCCTTGGCTTCACAGCCAGGCATCGAACCGCAGCATTATTCTGTCATCAGAGCCAACGAATAAGTAGTCGCTTGTTTTTTTTTTAATATTTTGTTTGTTTATTTATTTATTTTTGTTTAATCGTGCTGAATCATCACAGTGGTGCGTTCAGACGTCCTCAGAATCCACCCCGAAATATGGCACCACCGGACAAAGGTCTGCGTGGCAGATAGAAGGGTCGGTGTTTACCACCAAGCCGCCCGTTATTTAAAGAGATGAGTCGAAACGGTGCTGATCTGTCGTGCACGTCAGTCATCAAGCCAAGAGCATCAAGTGATGACCATCATGTATTCATCAATAGCCTCATCTACATGCAGCTGAGACCGTGCGCTTCGTTGCAGCGCTGTCATGATGCCCATCAGCAAGCAGGGTGCGCGCACATTTAGACTAAGTGCTTAAGTGTCAACTGCGATGTCAGATCCATTTTTAAAAATGCATGATAAGCAATATATTATGCCCCCGTTGTTATAATGGAGCTCTGCAATGAGTGGCTGTTTTAAACAGGGTCATGAGGAATTATGTATGAGAAGTTAAAAACTACACTAGTGTCGGATGTGTTTGAAGTGGAAATTATGGGTGGAGGAAATTGGCATTTTTGCATCTGTGGTGTTTTTAAATGTCTTAAATACTGTAGAATCACAGCCTGCTTGTGACATTATTTAATGCAGTATAACGCTCATTATTTTACGGTGGGGCTGACAGATGCTCTTGTTTCCCTGTGTGTGACATGATGAAATTCGCTGCCTATTAGAGATCACACTTACGGAGGACAGGTAATGAATTATCCATGGAGAATCTCTGTGCAATTTGAAAAGTCACCTTGGAAGCGGTTGAGCGTATATAGCCAGGGCTAAACAGATAGAAGTTGCCCATTCTTGCTCAGATATCAAACTTATTTCATCATCTCTGTTCATGCGCGCAGGGCATTGAAGTGTGTTTAGCAGACAGGCCGGCCCCACATCAGAAGCTCGGCTTTGCAATAAAGCGTAATGCTCGTCTCTGCCTTTCTCTGCAGGTAACATGAACAGATGAGGCCCCATATGAGAGCCCAATGGGGCTGGCAATGGTGTGTGGATGGAGGCAGGGAGTGGTGGAGATCAGCCTTTGAGATTTATCACCTCTTGCATTGAGGTAGAGAGGATAAAATAAGGCTGGATACCGTAGAGGTGAATGGAGCGTACCAGTCATACCCAGTGGCATTGCTCAGAACGAGCAGGCAGCGGAGAGTTGAAGAGGATATTTGGGGTTGATGAAACACAAGGCAAGACTTTACACAGCAGAGAGAGCAGTCTGGCCACCAACACCTCTGTATGGCCGACGCAGCTGTGCCTTGGGAGTAGTTACGCCTATTCAGGACAATTAATAGCCTCCAGAAAGGAACACAAATGTGGGATTTGTCCACAAAAGTGCTGCTTAAGCTGCACGGGGAAATGGGAATGCCTGGAAGGAATGGAGAAAAAGATCAATATAGTTTTTTTTTTCCCCCACTTTTTGGATGAGGGAGAGAATGTTGGTGATGAAACCTCTTGCAAGTGTGGTGCGGATTATGATTGCTTAGCATTGCGATATGCCCGCTGCACTTCTCAAAGTAGTACTTTCATCTAGACAGAGTGGCAAGTGTGTTTGATGAATTTCTATTTGGAACTCGAGTTAGACTTGGCATGTTCATTACTTCTCTTTGTGTGTTCATACTTTAGATAAACCAACATCGGACAGTACATGGTGAGCATAAGCGCAGCGCTGTGCTGTTTTTCATGCAACCTACTTTTATTTTGGCTAATTAATGTATGCGACACATCAGCGGTAAACCGGCATTAAAAACGAGTGATTTAACCGTATCCCTGTTTGTGAAAGAAGCCATGTCAAAGTGAAACTTGTGAATGACGGGGGAGCAAATCAACAGTTCCCTTGCATTATTTTAGAGAGCTTATCGCCAAACTCCCCCCTTCTGTGTTCCTGTGCTGGACATGTAAAACATCTTTTAAGGAGGTTAAAGATAGACTTTGTTCTAAGATAAGCAGTGTATATAACCCACATTGAAAAGAAGCTCACACATATCATTAAACTGCCACTAGCACTGCGTGTAACACTTCATTTATCATTGTTTTTCTTTGTGTCCAGCCATTATCATCTTTAATCACATGTACCAGTGGACAAGGAGGCAGATTCGCTGGCACAATTAGTCTATTAATTGATTTGCAAATCGAAAGAAAATAAGTTGCCAACTATTTTGATTAGAACTGCAACTAAAGATTATTTAAATCTTAGATTATTCTGGCAATTTATTTTTCCACAATTAGTCAATTAATTATTTACTCTATAAAGTTGTTTTGTTGGTTTTTTTTAAAAAAAAGAGGAAAGCGCTCATCATATTTTTGTGAGTCAAAAGTAACATCTTCAAATTGCATCTTTACACGCAACCAATAGTTAAAACCCAAAGACTCATCATTTACTGTCAGAAATGACAAATAAAAGCAAATCCTGACATTTAAGTAGCTGGAACCAACAAATGTTTTATAATTTTCCTTGAAACAAGACTGAAATGATTATTTGATGATCAAAACAGTTCATTTCTTTCGAATGATTAATTGTTGCATTTCTACTTTTGATAAACTCTTAAGTTGGTTTTACAGCAAAAATAGATTTGCTGCTTTGTCATAGTGGAATGTTTGGTTGGGCAGTAGAAGCACACTTTTGCATTTAATGGAATAAACAGGTAATTACTTCATAAAGTAGCTGCAACCTAAACACACTGCCTGCTTTGGGAGTCAATCCTGTAACTATATAAATACTGTTTATGTTTTTAACTAAATCATTTTTCTCCCTCTTTTGCATTTTGTGATAGGTGATTAAATATGCTCCTTTTTTTCTGGTACTCTAAGCTTTAGTTCAAGCTAAAATAATTGAGGGTTACATTGAGAACTTTCCAGTTTCAACCATTTAAAATTCTTGGTACTGAACTCGTGCGTGAGCATTAATTCAGAAGGTATCCTGCTGTGGTGGTGTGATTTTTTTTATTTTTTATTTTTTTTTTTTTTTTTTTCTTCTCTCAAGTGTGTTGCTCTGTCAAGTATCTTGTAGGCAGACATCATCAATCACTTGTTGTAATTTGAACTGAGCCCTGGCAGCGTTATTAATAGAAGTGAGCATCTTTGTTATCATTTTCTTTCAGGTGATGAATCTGCTGTTAACTGACTGGACTTGAATAAAACCCCCGACAGGGAAAATAAGTTAATTTGGTTTTTCTCTGTTTGATGGCTTTATCACGGACTGCAGAGAAATCATGGCTCTGTGGTGATGCCAATCAAATATGTGATTTAATACAGTTTTGTTTGTTTTTTTTCATACTATTAAAATGTCCTGACCTGCTCTAGTGTATTCTCCGCCATTGGAAATGCTGTGTTGTAGATGCTATGTAGATGTTGCTATATGCACTTAATATGTATGCAACCAGTGTAGTAAAGCTCCTGGTTATTTTGCCAGTGTGTGGGCTGTCTGCAACCCTTACTTCCTCTGCCAGTGCAAGGCTGATGTATGCTATTCTCTTCCTATTTAATCAAGTCCTCCAGGCAGATGTTGTGGAAGGCCAGGGATGTCTATTCTCCCGTCCTTCTGCTTGTACTAACAGAGCAGCTACTGAGCTCAGAAATAGATTCTCTCTATATATACAGTATATATCAAAACATTGGTTAATACAAACCAGTCTAACTGGAGTCAGTTTAAAAAGGCTTCATATTATCAGTGACTTCAGAAAATGCTAAATCCCTGGACGGTGGTGAATCCTGTTTTCACTTCAAACCACATGAACAGGATACAAGTTCCAGACATAAATTTACCACATGCTCTGAGTGGTATAACCTCCTCAGCGCCATATCGGACCATTTCGGTGCCAGCATTTATTTTAGGATATAATGTTATAAAGTCTACTTTCACCATCATGACAAATCATCATTGTTCAATCATGTATGCAAACCTCTGTAGAAACAATGTAGAAATTATACATATTATTCATACATTTTTATATATTATTATTGCTACATTATGATTATGTAGAGCCTGACTGATAAGCAATTTTGGGGGCCGATACCTATATTGGGGAGTATAAAGCATCTATACATTAGCTGATATAATCAAATTCTTTTGCAGTGATCCCTCAAATGAGGTTATCAAACATTTGTTACATAAATATGCTACAGAGGCAAACCATTGTGCAGATTACCAATAAACTTTTATTGTCTTAAACAACAGCAGTGCACTGAAACAATAACACTCACTGGAAATGCAATAATTGTAAATCACCCCAAGCATTTTTTTCTGCATTGTGTTGTGTGAAACCAAAGTTTTCTGATATAAGCTGATATTGATGACATCTAAACAGTTTCTGATATATCTGTGATTGGCCAATATCGGTTGGGATGTAATTATATGTACAATATTGTGCTCATAATGTTACAGAATATAACGGACACTTTTCTGCTTTCATCTTGTTATTTTTCCCTGTCATACTAGATCAAATATGTGTGTGTGTGTGTATATATACTGTATACACAGTCCATAGTTTGTCAACAATTTTAAACATATAAACAAGAATTACATTTTATTAGATAATTATAAGCCTTAACTTTTTGATAATAATTGAACTATTAAGCCTTTTAATTAGAGCTGCAACTAGTGATTGCTGTAATCGTGGATTAATCAGCTGATTGTTTTCACCGTTAATCGTTACTCTGTTAATTGGGGAAAAAAATGGTGTAAAATGCTCATCACATTTTTTTCAGAGCCCACATTGATGTTTTCAAATTGCTTCTTCAGTAGAAACCAGTAGATAAAAACCCAAAGACATGATGCCAGAAATAACAATGAAAGCAGCAAGAACTCACATTTAAGAAGATGGAACCAATAAATGTTTAATAATTTTGCTCAAAACAAGACTGAATTGATTAATCGATTTTCAAAATAGTTCATTAATTTTCTTTAAATTGATTAATTGTTGCAGCTCTATTTATCTTTAGAAGTTGGATTTTCACAATTGTCAGTCGCAGTTGTTAAATTATTTAAAAAATATATAGCGCAATTACTGTGGCCTAAGTTAAAATGCAGAGTTTTGTAAATTTAGAAACATGTAGGTTACAACAGCATCTGGCCCAATTTAACGTTGCTAATAAGTGAGCTGACAGTCTCATCATGCGTGCAGTTTCCTCCTGATTTTGCAGCACAGCAGGTGGAGATTCCCTCTGTTTAGTCTTTTTCAAAAAGTTAATCACAAATGTAGTTCCTGAAAAACGTCATTAATTTTTTGATCAAATCTAGTATTCGGCATCTGTATGTTTATCTACATCATCACCATTTTCAAGTGAGAACAAACAGAAATGTACAGACTGCTGCTAATAACCCTTCAGTTAGAGTCAAACTGAAAAGCGTCCGTCTCTTCTGAAGGGCAGGAATAAGATTTGGGTTAACTATTGTTCGCCCTGAATCTCCTCTGGTTAATAGTATTGACTTAGCATTTCTCCTCTACTACAGGCGTATCACATTTCCCTCTGAAAGCTGCTGAATGATTTCCCCTCTCCCTCTTTTTGTCACTCTTATTTCACGCTCTGAATACTTAGTAGTTAATAGCTTCCCTCCCCACTTCCCATCGTACCTTTCGCTCACAGAGACACACTCACACAGTTTTCTTCATGCGCGAGTTTGCATCAGTCTTCCAGTAAATCTATCAGAGGAGTCAGATTTTCTTTTAATTTGCAGTTAAATGGTGCCCAACTCATGCAGCATGGTTAATAATGGACTTCACTCAGATGATGGGGGAGCTTAGACCTGAATATCCGGACAATCTTTACAACTCCAAACCAGAACGGAGGGAGGGAATAAAAGTAGTTGCTCTGATCAGGCACAGAGTGGTGAGAATAGGTGTTTACTATTGCTATAGCTAATAGCTATTTTATTGATGCTGATAGAGAAAGTGGACACAAGAAATTATGATATATTGAGCCAAAAGTGGAATGAAAAACAATGCTGACATTTCTTTTGATTTTTTTTTTTTTTTTTCTCCCCCACAGTCTTGCATTTTTGTCTCTCTGTGGTTGATTTATCGATTAATGGATTTAAAGAAAATTAATCCAAAAATATATTGAAAATCGGATAATCGTTTCAGTCCTGCTTTGAACAAAATTATCCCATACAGAGTCTTTGGGTTTTTAACAATTGGTCGGAGTAAAGAAGCAATTTTCAGAAGCTCTGATAGAATGGGATGAGCATTTTTCTCTCTTTTTTGACAATTTATAGAGTAAAGGAATAATCGGTTAATTGTGAAAATAACTGTCAGATTAAACAATGATTTAAATAATTGTTGCAGCTGTAATAATCCCCTATTAAGTTTTTCTGATTAATAATGGATGAGACTAGAGCTGCAACTAATGATAGTTGCATGAGTATGAATATTTTATTTTAGCATTTTGTTTCAGATTCCACAGTGATGTCTTCAAATTGCTTCTTCACTCCAACCAATAGTTAAAACCCAGTGTCCTTATTTTCTGCCACAAATGACAAAGAAAAGAAGCCAAACCTGATATTTAAGACGGCCAAAACAACAAATGTTTAACGAAACAAGACTCGCAGGAAACAACACTTTCGATCGACTAATTAATGAGTTGATTGACCGTTGCAGCTATTGGGATCGTACTGACTTCACATCCTCTTTTCTTTTGGGTTGTGTTCATTTTCAAAGATGTGCAGGGTTTGCAAAGGCAGCTGATTGAGAACAATAATCTGAGGCCTGATTTTCCACTTGTGACATACTGTAGCTCTCTTTTCCTGGCTGCACAAACCATTACAAGTCAGAGTCTTTCATTGCAGAGGAAAGAAATTTAAATTCAGCCTGTGACTAAAAAGAGATGAATTGTTCGTCCTCTCTTTTGCGGTGAGGTACAATGTTTGGCGTGAGATGATATTCAGCTGTTAGTTTCGCATAACTGAGTTGCCATTGTTGGATGCTGCCTGCGCTTTCCTGGAACGACTCTCTCATCAGCATGCAACTCCTCTGTCTACTTTTATTCACTTCATTAGCAGGCTGAGAGTGCCAAGTGCTGGGATGGTCTCATCAAGAATGGACCATGATAAGTTAAATTTATATGTGCTTGTAGGAGTTTGGTAATCTGTCTTATTGTGGGAACATGCAAATGTGATTAGTTATATGAAATGCAATCCGCTGTGATGTCTCGGTAAAGCCCCGCGCCTTGTTAGTCCTTCCCGTCCGTGTTTAGTATTCAGAAAGCAGGCGCTGGCGTAATCTGGATTCTCAGGCAGGTTGCTGGGGTTTTTGTTTGCTCTTATAGCCCCAATAATCTTGTTACACTGCTGTCAAGTGGAGCTGGATCTCCCTGCAGCCTTGAACCACCATGCGTGCCACCTCAAGTACCAGAAATCCACCGACCCACCACCATTTTGAGTCAGCAGTTGATGGAAGACCCTTGGATATATCCTTGAAGAATCACCTCCTGAGCATCTTTATTCAGCCTCCCACCCCCGCTCCTGTCTCCCTCCCCCACCTAAGGCAGTGAACGACAGTGATAAATATTTATCAGGGGACGCAGTGCGTAGATGCTATAGCCTCAACAAAGGGTCCCCCAGCTAATGGTGTCCATCCTTGGCAGCCCCCCTGGAGAGATCCTGTGGTAGGGGATGAGATCATTAAAGCATGACACAGGCTCAAGGCTGGACCCATCATTTCACATCAGCATTTACGCCCCCCCCATCTCAACCTAAGTTGACCCCACCTACACGAGCTGCCCTCTATAGATTTAGATGAACACAGACAGCTTTTGAAGGTTGGCTGGGTTGCTCGCTTCATGTTAGTTCAACTTCACAACTACCTAATTCGCACCTTGGTTTTGGTCCTTGCTGAGATCAGTATTTTTTTCCTCCTCAACCTGTTCTTTTCAAGCTCCTCCGAATAAGTCGAGTGTGCATTTTTCACAAGGATGCTTTTTTCTCTCTCTCTCTCTCTCTCTCTCTCTCTCTCTCTCTCTCCCTTTTCTTCTCAGCCTCTTTTCCTCTCTATCTCTGTCCGTCTCTCTCGCCATCCTCTCCTCCCTCCCTTTCGTTTGGTGACCACACTCAGCGATTTCTATTTCCTGTGGGTGTAATGTCTCTTCTCAACAAGCAATCAGCTCTGATTTGTCAGCGTTCTTCCAGGCGATTCATAAAAATTCAGCAAGCACCTACAAAAGACAACCGTGTCCCCTCGCCTACTCCCACCTCCACTGCCCCCTCTGCTCCAAACTGCCGCATTTTGCCTCCCGCTCCTTTAGCTTAAAAGACATAAAAGCATTAATAGGAGGTAATACACTTGTGCACAAACGACAT
Source organism: Mola mola (assembly GCA_001698575.1). NCBI lineage: Eukaryota > Metazoa > Chordata > Actinopteri > Tetraodontiformes > Molidae > Mola > Mola mola. The sequence continues at coordinate 3,801,214 of KV751340.1, forward strand.
CAGTATCTGCGATCCTTGTGCACAGCTGTTAAGAGGATGGACTCCTCAAATACATGTGCATTCTGTTGCTAATCGGTGCTGCAATTCTAAAATGTCCTTCTCAGTTTTGGGGGCTAAAATACAGGTGTATTTCTCCCTTTCTTTTCCCCTCTTTGTGCGTACGGGCCTTCTTGTCTGTGAGGTATGACATTCCTAGTAGTGGAAGGGAGCAGCTGTGCATTGGACCTTGTCTGTGTTGTGCTGCCATGCCCTGTCATTGCTAGCCGTCTGTTGGCAGCAGCCTGTGCTGGAAGGTTGCAGCCTGGGCATAATCCATCCATGGTGTCATATGGTGAGCTTTCATCCATGCCAAGCCGTGCCTACTGTTACCCTACACAGCTGTGTGACAGAAACGCCTCCTCCACCTGCACAATGTGCCATCTCTGCGTTTTCAAGATTACGACTGGTTATTAAACAATGTCGGGTCTCCATGCCTGAAGGGAAAATGATACATGGCTTATGTGAAATTTGGAAGAAACAGCCTTTTTTTTCTCCCTACTCTTATCCCAGTAGCTATTAATGGAGTGCTCTCCTGTCTATTTGTCCATTATCTGTGCATCATCAGGCAGACCATTATCCCATTATGTTTTGCATCTGTGGTCCAAATGCTTACTGGAAATGAGTCACCACAAAGGCCGGTGAAAAAGTAGGTGTTACTATCAGCCAGCTATTCATAGTCAGCCCAACAAGGATAAAGTATCGTATTTAAAAAATTCTTTGCAGAAAATGAAAGGCGTCTCTCATATTGACATCTGCTTCATGGGGAAATATTGCCGTTTCATAAAAATCTAGAGGACTTTTTGAAGTGAAAGCATCAAGAATGCGAGTCACAATCTGCCCTCATGTTATGTCCCCAGCCTGTGTGATAGTGTCGTATTCAGGTCATTTTTAACAAGTGTCTGTCTCTCCGTGTGTGGCTCAGGTGACCAGTCCACCTGTAGCCCCCCTTTGTTGCCATGGAAATATCCTGGCCGTCTTGGTGCAATTCAGAGCTCTGTCTCGTCTCTTTTATTTATTTTCCCTCTCTCTTTGAATTTCTCTGCACACATCAGACACAACAACAATCTTAGCGGGCACATGCACACATTTGACAATAGTCCTTTTAAGGGTTTTGTTTTTTTTGTTTCTTTCTTCCTTGTCTTCTCTGTTTCTTTCTTTGAAGGGGGGGGGGGTTCTTTTGTTTCCTGGTTCCTATTCTTAAAAAGTTGTAAAAGCCCACATGCACTTGTTTATGTGCTCAGCACAAACACTCACTGCTGTGCTGTTTAAATCAGCTTACTGATTGGCTCACTGTGGTGGGTGCCTCTGTCGCTGACACAGCATTTACCGTAAAGTAAAGCACCCAGAGGTAGGTGTGTGTGCGTGCGTGCGTGCGTGCGTGCGTGCGTGCGTCTATCCTGAGACAGCTCACACGGTGGAAGGTACCCAACCTTCTGTCTTAACACCAGTGTCACATTTCTTGACTGCGGGGCTTCTATTGGTGTTCCCTCAGTACTGACATGACAGAATAAACTGCAGTGCAGCCCTGTAGTTCTGGACAGTGTCTGAGGCTCTGCAGTGGTAACAGCATATGCCTTTCTCGTTGATTTATGGGATTCCAGTTGACACCAGCCAAATCAAGACAGGTGTCACTGTCTGATGCCTAACTTCCTTGAACAGTGGGCAAAAAAACACCTGCCGGTGTCCCTTAGTATGCATGTGTACTAGCGCAGTTTTTATTCAGAATAGGAAGGTTTTGTTTAAGTCCATTCACATCCTGTGCCATTTCTTCCCGTGCACTTCACTTGTGAGAGACCCACCCACCCCCTCACACACACACACACACATACACACACAAAAAAATCACTGAATTGCTTCCAATCAACTAAATGTCATCCTTGAAGCCACACTGTACTTTAAATGCAGTTCCAGATTCCAGAGGGACTGATGCTTTTGCCTTGGAGCAGGGAGGGGTTGGCAGTATTGGTACAGGTACCAATTGCCGAACAGACTTGGCTTCACTTACAGGGAAGAGTTGAGTCCTTGACCCACTTTGTGTTTTTGAAGGACCTATTCATGCTGTTTCTTTCACTGCCAAAAAAGACTTGCTTTCCCTGGTGGTGTTGCTCTCTGCACTAACAGTGAGTCTTCTTACCCACAGACTAACCAGCAGGGCAGGTGGACACAGCTCTTGTGGCATGACTACCACAAACAAGGGAAACAAGGCGTTGAAGGTAATTGACATGTATGTCATGAGTGTGAAGAATTTGATGGGTTAATATGAGCAGAGCTCAAGAGCATCACTAACTAACCTTCGTCCCCAGGTGAAGCGGGAGCCAGGAGAAAATGGTACCAGCCTGACGGATGACGAGCTGGTGACAATGTCAGTGCGGGAGCTGAACCAGCATCTACGGGGCCTGACGAAGGAGGAGATCCTCCAGCTGAAGCAGCGGCGGCGCACCCTGAAGAATCGAGGCTACGCTGCCAGCTGCCGCGTAAAGCGCGTCACCCAGAAAGAAGAGCTGGAGAAGCAAAAGGCCCAGCTGCAGCAGGAAGTGGACAAGCTGGCCACAGAGAACGCCAGCATGAAGGTGGAGCTGGATGCTCTGCGCTCAAAGTACGAGGCCCTGCAGAGTTTTGCCAGGACTGTGGCCCGCAGCCCCGTCACTTCAGCAAGGGCACCGATGGCTTCTGTCATAGGGCCCCTCATCCCTGGTAAAGTAGGTGCCACCAGCGTCATCACCATCGTCAAATCCAAAACGGAGGCTAGGTCGTAGTAGCAGAAAACGACAGGACGAAAATGTTCAAGACTTGAGTCAGTGCATCGTAACACAGCACAGGATGACCTGTGTAAGTTCTCAGATTTAATGCTCATGGCTGACACTGACAACATGCTTCTCAAGTTCATACTTAAAATAAGACTCTGCGGTCCAACCCTGTCAACCGGTGTTTGTTAATGGTGACAAAGTCAAGATTTGAAAGATACTCAAAATCATGTTAATAGCTCATTTATTTTTGATAAGGTACTCTGTGTGATGTGTGTGTTTTCCTTAAGACGTAGTTCTTAAGTTTTTCTCCGTCCTAAGAATTGACATTTGTAAAGTCACATGACAAGAATAAATAATTCCAGATGCTCATCAATTCCTCGGCATAATCTGAAAAAAGAGCCAGCACATATCTCAGCATGAACCCCGCTGCTTGTTATCATGCACTGACTTAAATTGGGATGAATAACAAACGGCCACAAACTCCTGCTGTGGATTCTTGCAGCCTGACGAACCCAAAACAAGTAAATCAGTCCTACTTGCGATTAGTTTTTTTTTGTTGTTGTTGTTGTTTTTGTCTGTTGTCTGTCAGGAATCTAAGCATGAAATAATGCTGTGCAATCTAGCATTCATTTCTGTTTAATGAACTCGTCATTGTCGACATGACTGGTAGATGCAATAATATATGTATGCACTGAAAATACAAAGAGATCTTGCATATTTATGGTGAAGCGGAAGGGTAAAAATGATCAACAGTTCCTATTAATATTGCTCCAGAGTCGAGCGCCATTCCGCTAGGACAAGATTCTTCTCCAATATCCGAAAACCTGAATGTTCTTACAGTAATATCCTCATGTTTTGTGGGGACGGTGAAATCCACAAACCTTTTTTGAAGCATAATTTTTGCTCTTAGAGAAAATATGATGACGTTGTTTTGTTTAAAAAAATCTATATTGCATTCTTTTTGTAATTACTTGTCAATGGGGCCGTGAGATATTTCCAAAAGAAAATCTTTACACAAGCTTTACTGTTTGAATTGTTAAGGTGTAGAAAACTTTGTCTAATGTTTAGTTAATGGTTTTTATTACTAGGTAGGTATTACCTTCTGTTGTTTATAGAAATACAGGTGCAGAAAATGTTTAAAAAAAAAAAAAAAAGTTCCTGTGACATCTTTTTGCAATTGTACCGAAAGTGGCTTACTATTGAAGTCTGATAGCTTTTTTTCTAGTGACTAGGCGCGTACTGTGGGGTAGCGCGTGATGTGACGTGTAAGTGACAAGTTGGCAGTGTCGTTCACTGTATAGATGTCAAAGCTGTGCTATTTAAAACAAATCTGTAGAGCTAAACTAGGTGGTGTAAACAAGGTCAATTGTCTTTGTGCGTATTGGCATCTGTGATCTCCTCCGCTTCCTTGGTGTTAGTTACAGATCATATCGTCATTACAAGTTGACCGCGTTTGAGCCTCGTGAGACGGAATCGGGTGAAATCCACTCAAAAAAGTATATTGTTCCTGAAGTGTAAAGTGATACTGTCATTGCAGAATCTGAAAAAAATGGCTGAACTTGATGCTGAATGCCCTCAAAATACATCTCCTGTAACCTGAAAGGACATGACTTTGTCGTTAGGAGGAAGATTTCATTATCATGTTCATTCCAGCCACTTAATTGGTCTGAATTAGATTGCAGGAATAGAAATTAATAATCCTTTATATTTCGCTTTTGAACGACTAAATGCAAAAGGAAATTTGCGATTTCATCATTTACAAGCGGGTATTGTTGAGAAACTCTGTAGTTTGTCAAGATTCTAAACGATAAGGTTGCATAAGTTCAACTTGGGGGGTAACTGCCGAATGTTTGCAGCATCACTTTTGTAAATTTATTTCAGATTTTCAGATTAAAAGCGGTAGGGTTTGTATGCACTAAGATCCTGCTTGTTTTGCTCAGGACAAAACAGGTCACTCTAAAAAAGAACAAATCATTCTAGACAAGCAAAAAGGGATAACAGGGATGGCAGCTCTGTTCATTTTGCTCCCCTTTTTGCTGTTATTTTAATAAGCATGTCACAAAGGGCTTCAATCCATGCTCAGAAAGAGACGCAGCACGACCACGTAGAATTACAATCAGCAGCATCTGCCAGCAGCGCTCCCTCTGTGCCAAGTGTCGCATCGCTCCCCCTGGTTCTCTACGAGGAGTTTAACAGTGAAGGAGCTTCACACCTCAAAGTGAAAGTAGTCATGTAATGACATTAACAGAATGCACTTCATCCAGGTCTCACCCTCCTCCTGCTGGTCAGAACGTCTATTAGCGTCGCCGAGGTGTCAGAGGACCCAGGTGCTGGTTATACTGTCTCACTTTGTCAACATGCTTAGCTATCATATTGACTGGTTTTACTGTGGGAAAATATATATATCTGACTCTTGACATAGCCCAGTATTGATGTTGGCGTCCTTATTGCCGTGGCAGTCTTGTGGAGTGAATCTTTTTTCGTGTCAAGTGTCTTTAAAGGTGTTTGAGTGGCACCGTCAACCGATCTCTCGGTGTCCACCGGAGGGACAATGAGTCTCTCTCTCTCTCTCTCTCTCTCGCTCTCACACACACATACAGGTGTATAATATGTAGCTACAGTAGGTATTAATGAGCATTGTGAAAAAGTGACCCTTAATATGCAACTCAGTGGAAAGGTGTGAAAGAGTAGATGTAAGAGTAATCAATATTGTCGAAGTGACTATGGTCTGTTATTTAATAATTCTTGCTGTTTATTTGTGAGTCATGTTTTTGTTTTGCCCCCAGATTCTTGAATCCCTCAATGGAAAAAGCAACCGGCCCTTGCTTATCGTGGCTAACATAAACTGTAATAGCGTTTTTAGAGGAATCATTAGACAGTTGCACTTGAGCCTTACTCTCTAAATACTCTGCTATAAAATTAGCCGATCGAGTGTGGATATCTGACCGAAGCGGATTCCTGTTAGTGCACTGAGCAAAGTGGAGGCTACGGTAGATTCTGTCACAAGGGCCACTTGCAATATTGTGTGTTTGTGTGCGTGTGTGTGTGTGTGTGTGTGTTTTTTGTACGCGTGAGGTACCTCTGCTGCTACGCCAGTTGTTCATGCGCATCATTTGCTGTAACATCATCCACAGCATTTCTGTTCACGTATTTGCAATTGATCTTAACACTGTAATTTGTTCTGCAGATTTTTGATTCTTTTATGGCTTTTATGTTTTTTTTTATTTTTGTTTTTACTGGCAAAGTGTTAGAGAGAATAAACAATGGCACTTGTGTGAATTTAATAGCTCTCAAGACATTGGTTTCTTTCATGCTATGATGCTTTGTCAACAGCTGACTGTGCAGGTTTTCTCCCCTTGCTCCATGGAGTTGGGTGTGTGTTTCAAAGGTATAAAAATCCACCTAAAGCGAGTAATACAAAGTTAATAATACATTTTGTTATTTTTCTCTATGGGTTGTAATAAAATATTGCAGTACTTTGTATGAAAACAGACAATAGTTAATTGTAACTATTTATAAATTAAATTATTGTACTTTTTGCAATCTGTAGATAAGTACTATGTATTCATATATAAAGTAACAACTGTGGATTTAAACGTGATTCTCTGAGGTGTCTAAGTTATTGATGTATATATTGTATGTTTGTTGATACAGCTTACTTTATTTTCTATAAGACCAATAAAACGTTTTGAAAAAGTGAGAAGCTGCCTTTGGAGACTTTTAAACACTGTTGAAATTGGGTTTTGTCATAGTCTGTGGCGTCATTGACCCAGTTTGGTACTTGCAAAACTAAACTGGCGGGGAAGGCTTTTTTGCAGTCCAGGGTGGGTTTGAGAAGCGATCATTTAGATGGCACGATTTCTTTTTCTGTGATCCAAAAAAAGCCGCTGGGCGACCCACTTTGGCTAACCCCGGTGGACGTATTTTTGGCCCGACACGAGTAAAACATTAGAGTCATGAAGGATGTCTAGGTGTGCTTGTCCTAGATTAGGAGGAGTAGTGAGTTAGTCATCTGTGCTCCCTGTGGGCCTCCTAACCCCCCCCCCTCCCACATCTCAGCACAACTCATCAAACATCACCTTCCTCAGCAGCATTTCAACCCCAGCACATTGGAAACACATCTCACGAGGGACCGAGCGGAGACAAAGAGACAGATGGCCAAGGACGGAACACATCTTACGTCTGGATCCTGCAGGGCGAGTCTGAACGCCAGTCCCACCCCTGCACGCCGCTGCTCCTTTCTTAAATGGAGGAGGCTCCCACAGGTCTCTGTGACCTGTGCCTTAAAGCAGACTCCCCTCCCCTCCTCGGATGCCTGCCCCAGACAAACCCGACGGCCTCTGAAGAGTTGATTAATTTTGCAGGTTGGGTTTAAGGTGAGCTCAGCGGGCAATCTAGGACAGCATTTTTCATCTTCACCGGCTTCTGCACCAGGTGCCTGCCCCAGTTCTCCCACTGCACAATCGCCGCCCTCCCCATCGGCATGGCCGAAGCCTGGCATGGGCCTCCACTCTGCAAATGTCATCAAGGCAGAGGACGCGCCTGCTTATAAGAGGTTCTGTACAGAGTGAGAGGCCTTTTCAGAGAATCACTGACTCATCTGAAAGCGATGGAAACAATTATCCTCACATCTAACACCCTCATATTTCAGGTAGTCAGTGCTAACCCAGCAAAAAGACGCAATGTGCATCCCTGCTTGGTGAAAGAGGAGATAGAGGACTCCTGACACCTGCGTGTGAGGGAGTCTGACGCGTTCCCGTTTAGCATTTGGTCGGTCTGGGTTGCCCCCTGCTGGCACTTGTGCGCAACGACTTGTGTGGCTAAAATGTCTTTTCCACGAGGTGACGCTATCTCGTAAAGGAAGGATTTCCCTCCGTGTGCATGTATCTGCACCAAACAGTGACTCACTGACGTCTTATGTACCTCGCCGATCAACTTCTCTCAGCAAAAACACGGGGATTTTGACAAGAGAGAACTCCTACATGTTGTTGTTAGTAAAGCCCGCGATACATCAACAGTACATTTTCAATTTACCCAATATTAGTGTTAGGTAAAAGCAGATCACAATATTTAACTCCTATTAGAAATCCCGCATTCTAATTCTTAGACAAGTTTAAGCCCAAATACATCAACATGAAACTAAAGAATTAATACTACAGGAAGACTTGTGATTTTTACTTTACATAGTGCCTGTAATAATTCAACATCAATTATTAGTTGAGTTTGTATGAGAGACCTAAATCTGCAATGCTACTAATGCTAAAATAATTTAATGCTGGGGGGGAAAAAAACAATAGATCTGGCATCAGAATATTCACAGGACAAGTACTTTAGCACTGTATTTGATCACAGTACTTGAGTACTGCTTTAAACAGACACACGGTCAAATGCAAGCAGTGACGCAGTACATCACTGTGAGTTTATGATTTGTTGACAGTCTATGAGTGAAGCTGTAATTCAGGGTTTTGTCATTTGAGGACACTGCATGGTTGACACGCCTCTGCAACATTGCGTGGACATCGGGGACTGTGCCTTTGGAGTGGCAGACAGGTGTGGTTGTCCCCCTTTTCAAGAAGGGGGACCAGAGGGTGTGTTCCAACTACCGGGGAATCACACTCCTCAGCCTCCCTGGGAAGGTCTACTCCAGGGTGCTGGAGAGGAGAGTGCGGCTGCTAGTTGAACCTCGGATTCAAGAGGAGCAATGTGGTTTTCGTCCTGGCCGTGGAACACTGGACCAGCTCTATACCCTCACGAGGGTACTGGAGGGGGCATGGGAGTTTGCCCAACCAGTCCACATGTGTTTTGTGGATCTGGAGAAGGCTTATGACCGTGTCCCCCAAGGTATCCTGTGGGGGGTGCTCCGGGAGTATGGGGTAGATGGCCTTTTGTTACGGGCTATTCAATCTCTGTATTGTCGGAGTCAGAGCTTGGTTCGCATTGCCGGCAGTAAGTCAGACCCGTTCCCAGTCAGGGTTGGTCTCCGCCAAGGCTGTCCTTTGTCACCGGTTCTGTTCATAATTTTTATGGACAGAATTTCTAGGCGCAGCCAAGCGGCGGAGGGAGTCGGGTTCGGTGGCCTCCGGATTCCGTCTCTGCTATTTGCAGATGACGTGGTCCTGTTGGCCTCATCGAACAGTGACCTCCAGCTCTCACTGGGACGGTTTGCAGCTGAGTGTCAAGCGGCGGGGATGAGAATCAGCACCTCTAAATCTGAGGCCATGGTTCTTAGCCGGAAAAGGGTGGATTGCCCACTCTGGGTCGGGGGAGAGTCGCTTCCCCAAGTGGAGGAGTTCAAGTATCTCGGGGTCTTGTTCACGAGTGAGGGGAAAATGGAGCGGGAGATTGACAGACGGATTGGAGCAGCGTCGGCAGTGATGCGGACGCTGAAGCGGTCCGTTGTGGTGAAGAGAGAGCTGAGCCAGAAGGCAAAGCTTTCAATTTACAGGTCAATCTACGTCCCAACTCTCACCTATGGTCATGAGCTCTGGGTAGTGACCGAAAGAATGAGATCGCGAATACAAGCGGCCGAAATGAGCTTCCTTCGCAGGGTGGCTGGGCTCAGCCTTAGAGATAGGGTGAGGAGCACGGACATCCGGGAGGAGCTCAGAGTAGAGCCGCTGCTCCTCCGCGTTGAGAGGAGCCAGTTGAGGTGGTTCGGGCATCTGGTCAGGATGCCTCCTGGACGTCTCCCTGGGGAGGTGTTTCGGGCATGCCCATCCGGGAGGAGACCCCGGGGCAGACCAAGGACACGCTGGAGAGATTACATCTCTCGGCTGGCTTGGGAACGTCTTGGTGTCCCCCCGGAGGAGTTGGTGGAAGTGGCTGGGGAGAGGAGCGTCTGGATGTCCCTGCTCAGGCTGTTACCCCCGCGACCCGGACCCGGATAAGCGGCAGAAAACGAAACGAAACGAAACGAAAGGACACTGCAGCAGGGAATTATCTTTGTGTGACCACAGTGAACTTTGATAGCAGTGCTGACAGCCATCCAACAGTCCAGTCCTCTTTCAGATAAGATTTATTGCAGGGGCTGTTGTCATCACTGAATGTGAATGCACTCCAAATGTATATAAACAAGCATATATATTTAAATGTTTTGGTTGTAGTCTTACAGTTTTCGTGCCATCTAAAATCCAGATTTCACATACAAAACCTTCAAATTAAAATGTGTAATTTCACTGAGCAGTTTCACCTATCATGACCCATTATATTGCTATTATAACTTACTTTATTTTGTTCATTTACAATACTTACTTGATGATTTTTTTGCATCTGATATAACTGTATGAGGTTGAGAACGCCTGGCCTTTAAGTTTTTTATATGTTAAGTCTGACGGGACTTTTGTGGTGCAGCTTTCGGTGTTTTTAGAATAAAGATTTTTGGTTTGTTTGTCTGTCTGTTTTGAATCATTTTACAATAATGATTAGTGTCGGTGAAATACAGTAAACGTACAAAAATCGGATGCCTACACTGCAGCTTTATTATTCAATAACTTGAAGTGTTATTAAAGCGGTCGAACTGAAGTTAAAGTATGAAAACAGGCTTGTCGTCAAACGCGGATCTCTATGGAATCCAAATGTCGTCACATGACGGTGGAGAACGACGCTATTATGTAACATCGTGTCGCGTGCGCGCCGGCATTTCATCGTACGATTCGACCTACGTCAAGTCCGCCGTGACAAACGCATCTTTTTCCGCCATGGCTTTTCAAAATACAACCCGCCGCCGCACTGACGCGTCGTGCGGGCTTTTACGCGCGGCGCTCACTTCCTCTCCGGCGCATCACGTATCTGGCGCCCGCTTGACGTCACGGACGTAGTGCGTCGCTGCGTCTCCGGCTCGTCAGAGTCAGTGGAGTCACTGGCGCATCGCTCTGCCACAGAGACCGCCGGCTGCCCTGCCCGACACGGCGCGCTCAGCTGCTCATCGGAGGTCCCCCTATAGTAACAGCACTCCTTTTTATTAGAGAGAAGCTCACCGGCGTTGAAAAATGATCAAGAACGGACATCACCACCAGCACCAGGGGAGCACAGCAGCCGGGAAAGACGCAGGGACGACCCCCGGCGCTGCAGCCTGTAGTCCCGAGAAGAGGAGACGGAGGGTCCGTGTGTGGTGCGATGGCTGGTGAGTACCGCAGGACTGGCAGCGCCACGAAGATGCTGCAGCATCGTCGCTTTCTGTTTGAGCGTCACCTGCAGTGGGAGCGGGACGGGGCCTGCTGCAGGTTGCAGAGCTCACGGATACCCTATCCCTGCTTCCGCTCCCTGGAGATATGCGCCAAACTTTTAACTGATTATTCTGCGGTTCGTCTCCTGCCGCCAGGCCGAGCGAGCACACAACAAGTGTGATAATAACCCCGGAATTATTGCAGTGCTTTTATTCGATGTCCCGCATCCTCTCAGTTTCCCTGCCCAGTGGCGGCTCCATTGCATAATAATATCAGGACGGATTTACGCTGATCTTTGCTGCTGCTGCTTTCTTCGTGACTCACAGAGAGGAGGACTCCTAACTTTGACAAGTCGTAACGTTTTACTGGCAGTGATCATTTGCTTTTGTGTATTCAGCCTACTAACCCATAAAAATGAACATATCCTCAAGATTAGATTAAGGTCTCATTCGCTTTATTGATAAATCTTCGCATAGATTCCGTCAAAGGACACCACTAGATGATACAATATTCCATTCTCTAAGCTTGACAACAATGTCAGTAATAACTAAAAACACGAGAGCTGAGAAAAACATTCCTCATTCATGTCTACTACCTGGAAAAAATCCATGTTGAGACACAACCCTGAAGGTCATAGTGCTGCAAAAATGTTCAGGTGCCGATAGCGATGATGTTTAAATGATCCTGAGCCTTATAAGCCAAAGCAAACTCTCACCAAACTCCTTCTGTCATATTTCATATCTTTCTCTCGGCCTCCTGTGATGGAGGAACTAGTGTATTAGAGTTGAGCAGTGTGCCCTTTAATGCCCGATGGATGATTGTGAGCACACGCCAGCGTGATGAGCCCGGATAAGCAGGGAAATTAAGACACGTTTACAGGCAAAACTAGTTTACAAACCACAAGATCAACATGACTCACCCACTGTAGGAGGAGCTTTACTGTCACTTCATGTTCAAGTGAATTCCTACCACCGGTTCAGTCACAATAGGTTTTATTAGGAAGCATCTTCCACCAATGAATGCAAACAAGACACTGCTGAAAGCGAAAATCTGTACATCAGTGGGGATTTTTTTAGAGTTATTGATCAACAAAATATTAATCCAACCAACTAAACCAACTGTTTTAATAAGTTAAGACATTTTAGTAGAAATGAAGTATTCACTGCTCTCAGCCTCTCAAATGTGGCACTGAGTTGTCACAGGTGATATCAAACTGACTGTTAGGATTGAAACATTAAGAGACTTTCACAGTGTGACAACTGTTTCAGAAAATCTGATGGTTCCACGGCATGATAGTCGATGGTGTTGCATTATTAGTATAATTATCAGCTGCAATGACTTTTAAAGTCCGGCTTCAGCCATTTATTAAACCCTTAAAAACATTTCTTTTTCATCTCCGCTCTCCACTCTGCACCTCACCTGCGACCAGAGCAAGCCGGCGCTTACGTGCTCTGTCACCTTCCGACCTAAAACTAGTCTATTATATGCCGCACAGTGGCGAGTTCTAACGCTGCAGTATTTCAGCCCGACATGTCTGAACCAGACATGGATTCCCAGGAAGAAGAGGAGGAGCTACAAGTTGTAGCATCAGAACGGTATGTTTCGTTCCCGCAGCTTGTCAGGACCAGTTCCTCAGATTTTCTGAGTAAAAGAACCAGGATCTCTGAATTAGTTGTTTTTTTTGACACTGTCTGAATTGCAGAACGAAAGCAGAAATCTGCTGACTGCTCATTGCGCTCATGAAAAAAATCAAAAACACCACATGGACACTTTAAGAAGGTCAAAAATGTGACGTTCATTTGAGGCAGCCTTTAAAAAAAAAAACAAAACAAGGTTAGCAAGTACTTCATTATAACTTCACACACGTATTGTATCCTGACACGCATGAAACTTGATTGACTTGAAATAATCCCACCAATAGAGTAACATTTTATTGTCTTCAGCTAACAAACGCTCATTGTGTGATAATTATACATTTGGACTGGTTAAATAAAACAAACTCTTTGAATATGTTTGAGCTATTATCAGACATTTTTCACCTTCTTCCCCACGATGTGTAGAGAAAAATGAAAACGATGGTTAGTCGCTGCCCTTCAGCTGTCAGTGCAAGATGTCCCCTCGGGGAGAGACACCCCTATCGGACTGGGGTGAGGTTCATTGGTGCAGTGGCAACATAAATGTTTCAAATTTCTGTGTTTGAAGCCCAGGATTACGCTGGCTTTCTCTAGTAAGAATTCCTGCCTTTTAGGTGTGGCTGCCTATCTGTGGTTTGATGGAATGCTGCGGAATATTTGGGATGCCAGACTATTAACCGGTGGGATGAGCATGCAAAGAGAGCCAATGTCAACGGCGCCAATGTCATTAACCCCCCTAACCCCTCCATCCCACACCTGATACACGCCGCAACTCGTCCCATCACTGGGCCCATTGTTTGCCCCGAAGCCCTCCTGGACGCCACTGCGCTCTCGCTGACATCCACTGGTGTCAGCAGCACGAGAGGGAAAATTCCAAGGAAGGAAGCAACAGTAGAGTCATCTCATTGTCCTGTCTCTGGCCCGGCCCCTTTCTCCTCTGCACAAACACTGCCTTCTTATTTGCTACCCTGAAAAGAGGCCACAGGGGTCAATGATCAGTTGTCAGGGAAGCATCAGCAAGCAGGAGTGCAAAGTCCTCCTCCGCTGTGTACGTGCTGAGGCTGTGTGTCCATGCGAGACCATGAACCTGACAGAAGTGTCTTCCTATGTGAGCGTACCGAGGGGAGTAATCATGAAGTACTCACTGAGCACTTTCCTTGAGACAAATTAAATGAGACCTCGCCAAAATGTCGTGACATTAATTTCCGCGCTCTCGTCGCCGCCAGTGCACATGTCCCATTGAGAAGCTAAGGTGCTGTTTGGGTGTCTGCTAACAGGCTAAAGTCATTAATATTTCAGCACCGCATGGTGACGCTCTGCTGATCCATGTCGGCTAAAGAAAAATACTGTAGGAATAAGGTAACGCATTTAAACCCCAAAAGTAGCCTCCTGATGTTATGTAACTCTGCTCATTCGTTCACCTCGAAATGCTCCTTTCTCCCTTCTTAAGTCCATTCTCCTGCTCCTGCACGATCACCTCACAGCCTGCACACGCAGATCCCATTTCAGCAGACCGACAGCACAGGACACACGTGATGGAAATCACCCCGCACGAGCTTCCCTGACAACAGGCCGCTTTGAGCGGGTTCCCCTGTGTAGTTAAACGTTAATGACGAGCCCCCTCCTCCACTAACGGTTGTACCTGTTTTCAGGCCAGGCCATGTGTAATGACAAACGCTGTCTTCCATCAGCTAAATCTGAGACTGACAAACATCATGGGATCATGTGTTTCTGCTGTGGTTCTGGCCGCGCTCATCTGTTTGTTTACTGATTTTTGAACGTGCTATTCATATTCCTCTTTTACACATGCCACCCGAGGTTGCTGACATGTAATGTATGAAAAGTTAGATGCATTAAAACTACTATTTTTTTTTTAGTTTATGTTGTTGAGTCCCAAAGTTATCCTGACATTTTCTGTGCATATTGGATATGCACGTGTTAAACAGAGCAAAAAGATGAATTACCAGGTGATGGCTGATGGCAGTATGGTGATAGAAGCGATAGAGGGCCCATCTGTTCTCTTATTAGTAGGCGAGATTACCCTGTGACAATCTCAGTCTCCAATCTGCGGTCATCTAATTATGTACAGATGGTATCATAGCTGGAGTGGAGTGAAGGGGGATGGAGGGATGAAACGCACTGGGCTGTTGACACTTTGATCAGACATCTTAGCAGATCACGTCGAGTACGTTAACGACATCGATCGGAGTGTAAAAAAAACGTGATAAGGGCTGCAGCGGTAGTTTTACATATGCTTTAGTTAATGAACCACAGTAGACTTTGCATTTAATTTATTTCATAATGATTTAATCAACCTTCTTCTTCTTCTTTTTTATTTATTTATTTATTTATTTTTATTGAAAGTTGTAAATAGCCTCGACGGTGCGTTCAGGCACTCTCAGACATCTGAGTGGTGTGTTGCAGAAGAGCAGCGGGATGTTTTTTGATGTCTGTCCTTCGTCTTTGTTCGATTCCCCCACAGAACTCACTATAGCTACTGTCAGCATTATACAATCTATATACTATCGTGATGTGACATGCACAAAATGTTGGCTTTTCCTGGGTTTAACTGTTGCGTTACATTAAAATTATGTAATTTTATGCTTGTTGCTGTCACCCTCATCAGTCATTAAATCCTCATTACTGGTGATTATTGGTATTATTATCAAAAATGTGTCAAAAGTTTCAATTTTGTCAATGTACCAATAGTCACATCTACACTGTTATTACAGTATCATTATCAAGAAATATGGCAAAAAATATTGGGATATGTGTTTTTGTTGCCCAATCTTAGCATTTATGAATGAGTAAGGAATATCGTGATATACTGTTAATCGTGATATTGCCTAAAAAATCATTCCTATGTTTTTTTCTCTCTTAGTTATGACATGGTCCATTACGGCCATTCCAACCAGCTGCGTCAGGCCAAGGCCATGGGAGATTACCTCATCGTTGGAGTACACACAGATAGTAAGGCTGTATAGTGTTATATGCAGTACCCCTTCAGATTGTTCAAAGGCACAGTACGCAGGATTAGTCCATTCGTGCTCTTAAACAGACCCTTTAAATTTGGCTCCTCCTCCCCTCTCCAACGACACCAGAAGCACATGTTTGCACATGTTGTTTGAAAGCAGGCCTTGGTTCGTACACAACGTGCACAGCAAAGCTTTCACTTTAGCAAGCTAATTCAGCCGCTAGCACTTACCTGTTGAACAGAGAGCAGGTCAAGTCCTTCTTCCTTCCGTCAGTGCTCGGCAGCGCGTGAAAGCCAACCCCAAATTCACTCTGGTTTTGGAACAATTTTAGGCGATTAGCCTTTTTTTTTATGCTGTTTCCAATATTATCATTGGTTGTGATACCTGTCAGGTTGCGACCAATTTATGATGTCCTGCCCTCTGAGCATTGGGGCAACACACAGTCAGGCCAAAGGTTGCCTCCCAGAGCCGTCCCACAAAGACACACACCGCTGCACACTACTGGGCCGTTACAGATGATTGAGAGGCATTACTTTTGTTTAATTGTATCCTGCGTACTATGCCTTTAAGGACTTGTTCGTCTGTACTTATGACTATTTCCTCCTTACAAACCTGACTCGGCCTGGACCTGCTGGGTCTGTTGAGGCCATTTTTCCACTCAGTCACTTCCAGGCACCAGCATTTTGACATTACGAGTCATGTCATAGTCACATATCAGCAACTTCTTCTATAGGGTATCACACTGACGAAGGTGCTGCCCTCACTGTCATTCAAAACAAGATCCTGTCCCGCTGTCCTTTTAGTCTCAGTTACTCTGTGTGCCCACAGTATCGCCTGACTGTCCTTGCTTTGTTGTCAAGGTGAGATCGCAAAGCACAAGGGTCCGCCAGTCTTCACTCAGGAAGAACGGTACAAGATGGTGCGGGCCATTAAATGGGTGGACGAGGTCGTGGAAGGGGCACCTTACGTCACCACCCTCGGGACCCTCGACAAGTACAACTGTGACTTCTGTGTGCATGGAGGTAGAGATTATCACAGCCTAATGTCTTTATTTAGACACCATTAATAGATAGCTAACTTGTGATAGTGCATTAATAGACACTGATTTTGCATCTGTTGAGAGCTGATTGCACAGTGTGTCATGTGCGCTGCTGTTCCAGATGATATAACACTAACAGTGGACGGGAAAGACACATACGAAGAGGTGAAGAAATCGGGCCGGTACAGGTGAGGTAACAGAAATATCGGGTGTCGGATGTTGTGTATGTGCGCATGTGTGTGTCTTAAGCTGTACCCTTATTTCGTTGCAGGGAGTGCAACAGAACCCAGGGAGTTTCCACCACAGATCTGGTCGGTAGGATGTTACTGATGACCAAAGCACACCACAGCAACATTGTGAGTCCGGCCCTAATCTGCCTGTATGCCTTCAGTGAACAGGAACAGCCCTAAATCATCCCTCTCCTCTCTCTTCAGGATAGTTCAGACTACCAGCAGCACACGGACAACTTTGGAAAGGTAGGTACGAAATATATTTACAGGGTATTTTAATTCCTTGGTTGCCAAAATGATCAAATATAGCTTCCATGAGTGTTTCATAGTTGTAAATTTGGATGCCACATGTTAAACAAAAGCCTACTGAGGACCCACTGATCAAGATGCAGCAAACCATTAATGCTACTTCTGTTAGTGGATGGTGAGAGTAACTCGGACTGCTGGGATTCTAAACACTATGAATGCAGCCAAAGCCGTCATTAAAAGCTGGAAAAGTAATGCTGTGAATTTGGCGAGGCCTGAATACATGTGGGACACCTCTGATTCAGTTTGTCGAATGTGGGAACTGTGCCTAGACCACTAGATAGTGATGGAGCGACACTCTCATGGTCAATAATGGTATTAACTTTATTGATACTGAAGTGCATCGCTATCACTTTGTACTCACTGTGCCTCTTTCTGGATTACGGGGGTCACATGGCCAGAAGGGCCACAGTCCGTGGACGGGTGTGTCTCAGTTCCTGCAAACTTCTCAGAAGATCATCCAGTTCGCTTCAGGCCAGGAACCTCAGCCTGGAGACACTATTATCTATGTGGCAGGAGCCTTTGACCTCTTCCGTATCCTTTTATAATATTTTTGTGCTGCTTAGCATGCTGAAAAGTTTCTGTAATTGTTTCCTTGACTCCTCTCCTGTCAGACATCGGTCACGTGGACTTCCTGGAAGCTGTGCATAAGCTTGCAGAAAAGCCATACATCATAGTGGGGTTGCACTTTGATCAGGTCAGTCTAGTTTGCGCAGTCTTGCATCTCTGTGAGACATTCACGGGGAGTGTAGCTTTGGCACTTTACTGAATTCTTCTCCTTTGCTCACATTTTTTCAGGAAGTGAATCGCTACAAAGGGAAAAACTACCCCATCATGAATGTCCACGAGAGAACGCTCAGCGTGCTGGCTTGTCGAGTGGGTTCTTTACTCCTGGATGTCTCCTGGGAAACTGCACTTCACTTTGTCTGATTGATTTCTGCTTGTTTTTGCAGTACGTGTCAGAAGTGGTGATCGGTGCACCGTTTGCAGTCACAAAAGAACTGCTGGACCATTTCAAGGTAGCTACAGTCATCTCTCACAATGACATCATGATGTTGCCCGCGATTAAAAATGAATTCAACCTCACCTATTTTTAACCACAGGTGGATCTTGTGTGTCACGGAAAGACAGAGATATATCCTGGAAAGGATGGATCTGACCCTTATGCTGTAAGAGTCCAAACACTCTCCACCTTCATGCTATACTGTAATCGGCAAAAATGGTAAATTGCGTGCATGTGTTGATGTTTTATTCATATCCAGGAGCCAAGGAGGAAAGAAATCCTGCGTATTGTTTATAGCGGGAACAGCCTCACTACAGATGCCATTGTGCAGAGGATAATCAAAAACAGGTTAACTTCATTATTACTCTATTCTATATGCACTGGGAAAAATACTGAAGGAGGATTGGGGCCATTTCTAATAAAACATTGGAGTTAGAGGAACATGTGCTTTTTTTTGGTTGTTTTTTTTTTTTAGTTGAGTGGGTTTTGTTTTGTTTGTTTGTTTCTCCAAATTCTTACTTTATTCTCATAATTTTGGATTTACTGTCATAAAATTTTTTTTTTTCAGATTTCTAACTTAAATCCTAGAATTCTAACTTTAATCTCATATTTCTGACGTAAAGCTCAAAAACCCAACTTTACCCTCAGAATTCTGCCTTTATTCTCACGCCTCTAAGTATAATCACAAAATTCTGACTTTTTCTCAGATTTCCAACTTTAATCTTAAAACCCTGTTCCTTCAGAATTCTGCGAAAAACATTATGCAGAAAAAAGCAATTACTCAAAAAAAATAAAATTCAAACGTGGCCCCTAATCCTCTTCCAAAGACAAACAGTATTTTTACACATGTAAAATAAATGAGAACGAGTACAGCTGTATGAAGTACAATATTAGTTTATCCTCTATCATTCTCTTTGTTGGATTTAGGTTGCTCTTTGAAGCACGGAACCAGAGGAAAGAGGCCAAAGAGATTGCAGTGATCCAGGCCATGAAGCGAAAAGAGGAGGAGAAGACTAAAGAGAGACCCCAGGCTGTGCTATAGGAAAGTCCCAAACAAGCACCATGAACAAAAACCTGATGAGCTCAATTTATCTAGACTCATGTATAGTTTAAAAAAAATAAAAATAAATAAAAATCAAACCTTTTTATACATGCCATAATTCCCCGCACAAGCTAACTAATTACAGCAATCCTTAACAGCAGCCCGTTTTCTAGCTTAGACGGCAGTTGTGGGATCATCAGGTATAATGTGTGTGGGTGTGCGCGCGTGTTTGTCTTCTGTGTGTTAAAATATTCTGCATATGCAACTACATGTTCATGTTAACAGTCACCCATGCATTCGTGTTAACTGCAGAGTTTTGGACATAACAATACAGACAAGGTGGAGCAAGGAAGATATCTAATGTCTATTTTTATGCTTTTATTTTTGCCTTCAAAAACGAGATAGATTATTTTGTTTTTTGGACATTAAGTATTTGAGTCAGGTACTGATCTGTAAGAAGGATGTGATTTAATTTTTGTCATTTCTGTAGCAATGTTCTAACATGATATTTTCTGCCCAGCAATGGGCGTAACCTTACAACTATCTTTGTAATATACTAAATGTACTGTATGTATATATTAGAAAATGATTGCAGTTCTCCAGAGGAGACTCCAACCACTCAAGAATTTGGGGGGGAAAAGTGTCCCCACTTCTCTGCATCTCCCTGGGGCTGTTTGGATGTCAGATCGCGTCGGGACCTCATGTACATATCAGACTATACTCATGAATTATCCAAACTCCTCTGTTTGATTGGTTGAGCATGTTTTTAACTCAACAATGCACACTGCTGAGACTTGCACGCCTGGCCTTTCGAGTGCAATTTTTTTTTTTTTTTTTTTAAACCAACACTACCTATATTTATCCTAATGTAGAGGACAATGAAGAATTATTATGGACTGCTTGAACCTTTAGTTTTCTTTGTATAATGACAGATGCTCATGATCATGATGAAATAGACCTATCACTGTCATTCAGCCTTGAACAATTTAACCTATGTCTATATATATATATGTATAAATACATCAAATGGGATTAAAAAAATATATTTTTTGTAGGTGTAAAGTTTACTCACCTCCGCTGCATTAACTACTGTATAGACAGTTTCATATTGTTTAAAAATCAAAAATAATATGTCTGTATGTCAAGCTGGAATGTAATCAGTGTAGGCTATAATCTGTGTGTTACTGACAGCTCCCATTTGACAAATACTGTAGACACTGATTGGACTTCAGTATACTGTTGCTGAGAATAATAAGAAGAGTTTATTCTGAAATGTTGTTTGTTTTCTTTTTTCATTAAAAAGAAAATGTCTGGGTCAAGGATGAGTCTAAAGTCCGTATTATTTAATTTATATCTTAAATAATTGCTGCCTAAAAACTATGAAAAAATTATGAATTTTGCAGCATATGAATGAGTCACACAGAAGGATTGATAAAAGTCACTCAGGCCATTAGGTGACTATTTTAGCCATAGATTGGTACCCAACTGGAAGCAACTTTTATGAATTGTGTTGTAAATTTCTACGATACCCTGGACTCCTTGCAGGAAGAGATCTCGTATCTAAATACAACCTTCCCAGATAAATACAGGATTAAATATATCTAAAAAAATATTATGAGTAATTCACTAGCAAATTCATCAATATGAAGTCACAGCTATGGTCAGGATTTTGATTTAAACCATTGGGGGGGGAGAGCACAAATTTTATCAATAGAATATTAAAAAAAAAAAACAATGTTAACTTGTCTTGTAATACCCCTTTGCAGCTCTAGAGGCGCTAGTCACAGCCCGCCAAGGTTTCAGTTGGAAGATTTTACAAGCTGATTGGTTGGCACATTAACTTAAACGCTTATTACTGCATTAACTGATGTTAATTAATGTACCCTTACATCCCTTTTGCCGTACCAAACAAAACAACACATTTTCAAATAAATGTATTTTTATTTGCAATCAGACAAAAAAATGTAATTCTGATAACCAGAAAAATATTGAATAATGGATGTGAACTATACCTCATAGGCTTGCTTTTAGGCTTTTTTTTTTTTAATTCTCTTTTTAATTAGTTCTTTAATTCTTTTCATCCTTTTTTTTATGTACCTTATCATCAATCTTTTTTTTTTTTTATCATTATGAACGTCGTATAGTAAATTTATTTCCAGAAAATGACTTCTAATATGAAAAGCACATTTAATATTGGGCACTTTAAGCGGCGGTATTGGCATAGATTGGCACTTTTACATTTACCCAAATAATTGTTCGACATTTTGAAACATAAGTATGACTTTTAATACAGCACTAGAATAAATGTACTACACTCTTTTCAGGTGAAGTACAAGTAGACGAGCTCTTAGCTGTGTTTTAGAACATGTACGGTTCCGTTCCAGTGAGCGTTGGCTCGGTGTTGGCTCGGGTCAGCGGTTCCGGCCCGTCGGACTGACTTGAAAGCGGCGCAGGTGCTTTTCAGCAGGCTCATTAGCGCCTCGGCTCACGCTGAACACGGTGTGAACCACACGACCCCCGGCCGGAGCATGGAGATGTTCTGCTGTCTCAATATACTGCCGGTCCCGTTGCAGGTAACGTTTAAACCGTTTGTTTAAAGTGGAAGCGTTTTCTTTTTTGTGCCACCGGAAGCGAAGTACGAAAAGTTCCTCCACGTTCTGACTTTCGTTCGGGCTAGATTAGCTTCCGAGGTTGAACCTTAAGTTTGCCGTAATTCTTTGTAAAAGGACGTACGGACAAATTCCTTAATTATTAAGTTGTTGTTTTTTTTGTTTTTTTTAAGAAGAATTAAGCATTATTAACAGTTTTGTGACTGGTTACGATTAGTTTTAAGCAATTGTTTATGAAAGTTAATCACAAGTTAGCTAATTTACCGTAATTAGCCTACCCCAATACCTTAAACAGCTTGGTTTATGCCAAAGCTGCTCCAAATATAACATAAGTATAAGAGCATTCCAAAAGTATTCGATTTTTTTTTTTATTTCATTCAGTTTGATATATTAATTTCACTTTAAAGAAATATTTCAAAAAGTTTTTGTTTTTAATTTGTAATTTAAGATGTTTTATTTTTTTATTTTTTTTAAGCTATAGGCCATGATAATTCAAATTAAAACATGTGTAATGAGTGTAAAATATATCAAATGTTCACAATAGTTTTTAGATGCATTGTAAGTTCGTTGTTAGGGTTGTAAACGTTGTGAATCGGGATAATTGTATCACAAAGCCTCAATCAAGTCATATCGCAGTTGAAAATATTTATCGATACTCTTATCAAATATCATCTAGTTAAATATAGAAGCAGTGACTTATTTCACAAGAATTGTATCAATGATTTACAATATGCGGGGAATCAAGAAGAAATCTCCCAATAGTGAAACCATGTCACAATGGTATCTTTTTGCAATGGTAAAACAGTGCACACCTCTTCAAAGAATTAATTGGTAAGAATTTTGGTATATTAATGTATTGTGGTAACGATTAAATCGTGTCCTGTGTATTGTGATTTATATAAATTGTGTAAATACCAAATTGTTTCACCCCCGACTAGTTATAGATTGCCTGAGGAAATTGTACTTGATGATTATTAAAAGAATATCATCTCCTAGTCCACTCAGTGTCGAAACATTTAATTAAATCCATACTTTCTACATCTGTATTTTAATGTGAAATTAGTGGCCATGTGTGGTATATTAATTCTGACAGTGAGTATTTACTCTGACTGGGAGCTGTGACTTGTTTCTCAGGTCTGTATGGGACTGTGCCTCCACCAGAATATCACTGAGGAGAGTAAAAAGGCGAAACTCCAGAGCTCTAAAATTGAGCGGGACCTTTGTGAACATGCCAAGACTGAAATGAATGTGGTGAAACTCCTTATGCTCGGCAGGTTAAAACACATTCATGTGTGTGTTTTTAAATTGCGTTTCGCTGTAGAATCGGCCGTTTGAATGTGATTCCTCTGGTTTGTGTGTCAGGAACCGCAGAAAGTGGCAAGAGCACCCTGATCAAACAGATGAAGATCATCCACAGTCATGGCTTCTCCAAACCAGAGCTCATCAGTTTCAAGGTATTGGATAATTGTAAGCCAAATAGAGCATTTTCATATGTCGTTTGAGTTCAGCAGCGGAGCAGTTAAATGACAATGTTTCCTTTTGCCACCCCCACAGCCTGCCGTACTGGACAACCTGTTGACCTCTATGAAGTTTGTCCTTCGAGGAATGGGGATGCTGAGGATTAACCTGGCTAACAAGAACAATAAGGTGTATAGAAATGACACACTTTACAAGTCTAATCTGCTTGTATTACCTTTGTCTGTGCGGTTCATTTTTCATTGCAGCCCCTCTTTATCACACTAGATGTCAGCATTTATCTGCAGTATGATTCTTGTGGTGACTGTGGGGATGATGCACGGAAGCAGTGATAGATTTGTGTTTGTGTAGTGTGTGTTTACTTGCTTTTTCTATTCCATCACATTTGAGAGAGAAATATTCCGCTTTGAAAGTAATTACATACTGTATTGATACAACAGGTTCTAGTTACAAATTGAGATTTTTGCATTTCAAACAAAGTGTTAGAATATGTTTAGTTACAACTAACCCATACAAATACAGTTGAAATTATTAGATGATTAGTTAACAGACAGAAAATTAATTGAAAACCCTGATTGTTTTCCTTCCAAAATTATAGACTAAGATTTGCATATTTGCAGATGTTTTGCTTTTCCTTTTAATTATTATTTTTTAATAATTTAGACTTTCTTTTCCAACTACAACTATACATAATGATTTTTCTGATTATACTTCCTTAATTTCAACTCAGTTCCTTTTTACTTATAACAGGAAAGTGTCTGACAAAACACTCCAACACTTGTTTTTTGTTTTTTTGATTGTTTTTCTAAATGTTTTATGTCGCAATATATTGATACAAGTGTCCCTTCCCACGGTACAATCTGCAGTGAATTACTTCTTATTTGAGGGCAGAAAATGTCACATTTACACTCTTATGAATAGAAATAAATCCTTTCCTCACCTCAGTTTGTCCGATTTTCTTTAGATACACGCCCGCTCCATCCTGTCCTGCAGTCGGTGTTTGGGGGACGACCAGGAGCTGCTCCCCTTTGTGGCTCATGCTTTCTGTGGCCTCTGGGCTGACCATGGGGTGCGAGCCGCTGCGACCAGAGGTTATGAATTTGAGCTGAATGACTCTGCGCTTTAGTGAGTATAGAATTACTTTAATGATCAACACTGTCCAATTATGACTGACGATGGAAATGTCAGAGGAAATTGTTTAGTAAGAATCTTGTCATTACATCTTGTGAGTGCAGCAATTGCTGAGAATAGCTTGTCTTCAGGAAGTGACATTAGTGAAATGGGAGGCTTAATTGGGACTAAATTAGAACAGCAGTGTTTGCAGAGATATAGGACAGTGCTAACAGACTTGATTAAAGACTCAGATTTCTTGTTTAATGATTAGAAAGTCAAAAACAGTATTGTACGTGTGGAGCTGTAAGTTAAGACAATGGTTCTGTTAAATCTGCATTGTCTGCATTGTTTTTATTTCCCTGCAATACATCTAACTGCAAGCTTCCCCCATCTCTTATATAGCATAGGTTTTTTTTTTTTTAATATGACTTTGAATATTGCCTTTATTTTGTAAATGTTATATTTATGTGGTCAGAACTTCAGAACCCCCCCACACATGCCTTTCCTCAACATTTGTACTCTTTCATTGTTTAAAGGAAGAAGCAGCACTGATACTGCTTATCAATACATAAAATAAAGATATGACATAAAAAGTGAAAAGAAAAAAGTTTTATTTTTGCCACAAAATGGGCAACTCCTTGTCCTTGAGCTTCTTAGAAGCTAACAAAAAATAGCTTAACAAAAAAATAACAGCAACATAAGATCACTAGAACAATGGACCTCTCTCCTGTATATTTTGGCTCATCACCAACGTTTTTTTTATTTTTTATTATTGACTGCAACTTTAATAAACTTTTCTAATCTCTCACATTTCAGGATATGATTATGTAAGGCAGCGGTTTTCAGTTAATGGCAACAGAAGATGATGCACGCATTGGAAGCTTCTCACTGATACGTCATGTCTATGTAGCAAACCCACGCTTGAGCAACTGCCTGTGGAAATTTCCGATTGCCCACTACCTTACATTGAAAGGCCACATGTGACAGAAATTACTCTCAGTACATTTTGTCCAGTAATTTTTATCTTTATACAAGCTTAGAGTAAATGGATTATGCAGAGTCCTTATCTGTAGGCTGGCAGGGAGTTTTAGCCAATGTAAAATGGGCTTCAGCTGGCCAGGATGATGATGTGACAGCTTCATTATCGTAACTCGATAAGGATTCGACCTGTAAGATGACATTAAACTCGACTAGCTCCCTTTCAGTCTTCT
>KV751340.1:3831103-3852850 GCA_001698575.1 Mola mola
TATAATTTGAAAATGAATTTGAAAAAAGACATCTGTAAATGAACCTTTTTCATACTAGTGTAGGGTATTCTTTAAACTTTAGTTGAATATTAAAATCAGTTTCAATGAGGAGGAAACTAAAGTAGATTTCAATTAATTAACTTTTTTTGTCTAAACATTAAAGAGATGCATGTAAGATAAAGCCAACCAGATTATCTGTCCATGCTTTCTATCTCCATATTATTAAAATGTAGTTTTAAGATTTTGATGCTGCATTAACAATTTAACACAATTCTGATAAGTTGCCCTGGTCAGTCTCTACTGGTTTCACTTTTTTTTTTTTACTAAATGAGATTCAAAACAAATTTTAAAGGACAAGGTGTCCTATTAATTTTCAGACTAGAAGGAAAATATAATGTATTGCTTTATTTCTAGATAGGGAGGTTATAAACTTTACAAACTGCAAAACAATGCGCATTTTCTTTATATTTAAGAAAATAAGAATTTCCTGTCTTAAAGACAAATAGCTTTTCCAAGAATTTTAACTCGGAATAAATTGTTCTCGTTAAGAATATCAGCTGAATATATTTTCAGGCAGGCACTGCACTATGTCCCCAGCTGTCTCAGACAAAACTACTAATTTAAAACTCCTTTATACTTCTCAACTACCTTGGCATGTCAGTGTGGAAGGCGTGATGGGATGTAGCATTTGGCCTCCAATGTGTTGAGAACAGCCAAAGATTGCCATGAGCACACCTTGTTATCTTCATGGCTCTTGCACTCCTTTCCCCGGGCCGGGCTGCAAAACCACTTGTTAGTGTGCTTTTAATAGTTTTTGTTGCATGGACCTGACTGGAGCTTCTTGCAGTGGTGGTAGGTTACATGCTGCATCATTTTTGTTGTGCTGTTTGTGTAGGACAATGCTGGATAATGGATTATTTGCACACAAAATTTGTGTTGTGATTCATTTAACATCTCATTTGACCTGAGGCGGCACTTTATTTAATTTTTATTTTCTAAACCAGCTTACAATGCAATATTACATCAAAGTTAACGCTGTCAAACGTTAAATGCACTCCAGCCTTCTCAAACTTACTTTTGACCCAGGAGACAAACACTTCATTGCCTTTGCCTCAAGTACAGCAATCATGCACCTGGAGACTGTTTGGCCCAAATGGGAGCCATTACCTGTGTCACCAAGACCCCTCGGCTTCACTTGGTGACTTCACATTATATTTTGAAATACAGTGCTTGAAAGTGGTTTGAATGTTTCAATTTAATGCTATTTCCTAATGTTGCTGTGTTACTTAGAAATAACAAGTTTCTTTTTTTTTCTTTTTTTTTTTTTTTTTTTTTTTTTTTAGTCCTGCACCGATGTAGTTAGACAGTTCTGAAGAACAGTGGCATCAATAAAGCAACAACTTCAGTTTTCAAAATTTACTAACATAAATTTTCTGGAGACTTTGGCATACCCAAGCTGTCCAGTAGAAGAATCTTGTCACTTAAAACCATAAAACGTGGAGGATGAGTATTTTGCAGTCAATGTTTTTTTTCTCTGATCTATTGAAAGCAAATAATTATATGCCTGAAGCCTGCCTGGATTTTTTTTTTTTTTTTTTACTGTCAGGTTGTACGATGTTGGGGGTCAGCGGAGTGAGAGGAGGAAGTGGCTCAGCTGCTTTGACTGCATTCACGCCGTGTTGTTTGTCGTAGCTCTCAGCAGCTATGATATGACACTGGTGGAGGTCCCCTCAGTG
Organism: Mola mola; assembly: GCA_001698575.1. Classification (NCBI taxonomy): domain Eukaryota; kingdom Metazoa; phylum Chordata; class Actinopteri; order Tetraodontiformes; family Molidae; genus Mola; species Mola mola. The sequence goes on from KV751340.1 coordinate 3,832,840, forward strand.
GTATGCCATGAAGAAGACTTTATATCTTTAGAAAAAATATCTGATGTTCATCTGCCCTCATTACTTTTCTTTATTTTCTCTTAACAGAATCGGCTGCAGGAAAGTCTGGAACTTTTTAGATCCATCTGCAGCAACACAGTCTTTATGAGAACCTCACTGGTAAATATATTTGTGCATCTTCGAGATGGTTCCCAGAATAATGAATTTGAATGTGCTTAGCATCCAACAAGATATCGCTGGAGTTTTATTTTTACGGTCTGTCTCATCACAGACGGCCATATTTAATTGTGTTGAGATGACTCCAGCACTCATTTGCTGATCATTCATGCTGCGCAGACACAAATGGGCTATGATTGCATCCGAGATTCAAAATCAGCATACAAGTTCTAATTGAGATGTAGGAAAGTGATTTCTGTTTAGCAAGTTGTCTTTCAGAACTGTAACAATTTTCGTATTTAGGTTTTGGGGATATTTATTTGAAAATGACTGAAGTTTTGACGACTAACGCATCTGCACAATTAACTTGAGGCATTTTAAGGTGAGGGTCACATCACGGCAAACAACCTCCAACATAATTCTATAAGCTTGATGCTGTTTTAAATACTGGGCAGCCAACAGTTTCTCTGTTGATACTAATGGAAAAGAAATGCTTTGAAATACATCAACTGGGTAATGAACTTTTATGAACCGATTCCTATTGTCAATCCTCAGCAAATTATACCGTGAAGCAACTGTTTTAATTTGTTTTTTTCCAGTTCTGTTAAATCGTTTTCATTTACAGATTCTGCTCATGAATAAAACCGACCTTTTCCAGGAGAAAATCCTACACTCAGGAAGACATTTGAGATGTTACCTATCTAGTTATAAAGGTAAATTGGCAGTAATTGTTTTTTTTCTTTGTCTTTTTTGTTGCTGCTGCTTAAATTTCATGTGTAATTATGTTTGTAAAATAGATTTGTTGGTTGGTTTGTTAGCAGAATTACACAACTTAGTGGTTGAAATTGACTGAAACACAACTTTTGGCGGGGATATGGATAAAAGGGGTGGATCCAGGAAGTAATTTTAGGGACTGCTGGGCCTTGATAGAGGTATACCGGTGACGTATATTCTCTTCCTATTCAGGAGATTGCTTCTCTCATCCTGGAGGTTTAATTCCACAAGGAATTATTTGTGTGTGTGTGTGTCTCTTTATGCTGCATGGTTCACTATATCTCTCCTGTCCGCCGGGTAATCAGAATTCTTTCTTGACAGAGACTGTCAAAGTATTCATACAGTCCTCTTGTTACATGTCCATCATTCATTCTTGCTATGTTTGTCATGCATATTCCCAGAGTCTTATTTAGTACGTGCTGATTGAGATGGAAAACATGTCACCAGAAAGCCATATGTTGTTTTCTGTGACTTGTTTTTTTTTTTTTAAATATTTTTTTATCAATTTTATTCAATCACAGGTTCATTTTCTGCACACAATTACAGTATCAAAAGTTAAATCAAAAGACAGCAGTGTTAATATAACAAATCAACGAAAATAAGCAATGCGTTCACCTTTCCAGTTGTAAGCAATATTCACTAGAATTGTAATTTGAACAGTCCAAATTAACACTTGGGCATTTACATATAAGATGACTACATATATCTTGTCAGATCACTGGAGACTGTAGTCTAACGCATATGGTTCCTAAATTCAAACCAGCATTTGTCCATGAGATGTGGTTTTCTTTTGAGATTGAACATAATGTTTTCTTAAGTCACATATGAGGAACCTGCTTTTAAGCCTCATGGATACAGGGGGAAGATCTGAATTTTTCCATAATAAAGCAATGAATTTATCACTGAAAGTCATGGCCACTTAAATAAACCCCGCCTTGTTTTCTTTCGGCAGGAGAGATGTCTGATATGTCGCTTAATAATGCTAGTTTGGGTAAACATGGGATGTGGAACTCAGCTATCTTGATTCCCCATTACTGTGCTCCAGTAGCTTTTAATTTATTATATTTCCAGCTCAAATGAATGACGGTACCTGTCTCTGCTTTACATCTGGGACAAACGTCTGAAACTGCTTTGTTTATTCTGTGGTGGTGGGATGTGTTTTAAATAAATTTTCATCCACTCAGGAGCTGACGGTGACGTGGACGCTGCAGCTCAACACATCACTGCCTCATTCTCGTCATGTAACAGCAGTCCTGACAAGCCCGTGTACCACCACTACACCACTGCCACAGACACCGCTAACATACAGGTGGTCTTCGACATGGTCATAGATCAGATAGTCAAGCTGAACCTGGCGGCTGTTCAGCTACTGTAAAAGTCCTCTCAAGACTGTTTGTCCTTTCACTACTGGAACATTAGTTTTTACTGTTGTGTTTTTCTTATTCAAGTGACTAATAAGGTTGATATGTTACTGAAGCTGCTCTTTTCACAACTTATTTTAAAACGTTTTAAATAAAATATTTATTTCCATGCATGTCTTGTGCTTTAATTACTATTTCACTTTACTTACTACTCAGATTGCAAAATGTGCACAATTATCCTGCCAGTGAGCTGTTTTTAATAAATGTTCATTAGAACATGTAAAAAATGCTGCACTTCGACATATTTAATGCTTCTTAATCACCCATAACTGGTTTGATTCGTTTTAACAAAACTACAGCATGTAATCTGCAGTGCTACGTGTCGCTTCAGTCATCTGAAAGTGCAATATGATTTATTAATGAAAAATGCGCATCAAATATGTATCGGTACATTTCTTACAGTGTACATTTGTGAAACGGGATTATTAGAAAATCAATACATTAAGTGACAAATGAAAAGTACCACATCTTTTTTTTTTTTCTAAAAGTTTAATGCCTTTAAGTAGTTGGCTCCATCGTCCAGCCCAGCTGTTGGCTTTGCTGCTCAGTCCTCTGCACAGTCTGAGGGGTCCAGAGAGAGGAAGACGTCCGCTTTGCACCTCAATGAACCCCTGAGTTCCTGGGAGAGTTCACAGCTGTGCAGGTTTGGTTCGATGTCTTTGATACAGATGGACTGCTGGGAGAGAATCGGACAGATACAATCAGTGTGACATCCCGGCGGAGAATTACAAAAACATTTAGATTATGAATGGCAAACTACTATAATACTAATAGCCACACCATAAGGTTTGACAATAACAGGTTCAAGAGGGAGTTAGTGTTTTGTTGGAAGAAAAAGAGGCAAATCAATATTAATAGGATTTTGCGCCGGTGCGTAAATGGCTGTGTACTGACCATCGTCTTCAGGATGAAGTTTTGCGGCGCTGCCTCGGGGGGCAGCCCGTTGCCCGCAGACTCCGCTCCGTCTGACGGCTCCGGCTCGGCTCTCCTGACGTACGACGACCTCCGGATGCCGGACAGCAAGCCGGACGCCCTGCCCACCGTGTAGTAGGTCGGCCCGGCCACCTGCTTGTACCACGCCTGTGTCGGACTGCAGGCAACCAGCACGGAGATCATGACGATGGGGAGCATGAGTCTGGCGAGCATCTGCACGTCGAGCACTGGTCTGTGAACGGCTACGGCTGCTGCTGCTCCTGCTCGTCTTTATAGGGACCCGTCACCATCCTCCTCAGTGTGTGCGAGCCACACACCTCACAAGTCCTCCCAGTCATCTGAATCATGCAAAAGGTTTTGTTTTTGTTGGGAATAACAGCAGTCTGGAGGGCAATTAGTATGCAATTTGACTCAAACCACTTAAAAAAAAAAAAAAATCAATTCCAAATGAGTAGCTTGTGAGCATCAGAGTTTTTATCCTGCAGCATCAATCTGCCCGCCCCCACTGCTCGAATAGTAAGGAAGTTTGTTAGAAAACTTCACCAACCCACCTGACAAATTGGATAGAATTGACAGCATTTTTCTGGGTAAATTTGTACAAAATTACTCCTGTAAGAAATTCATCCCAAAATATTAACAGAAAATTCAATATCGCAGCCAAATATGTATTTTACTAACAAAGACATTTTTTTTTAATTATTCCACTGAAATGATTATACACATTGATGAAATCAGCGTTTATGTTTATATTGCTATTAAATCACAAGTTAGAACCAAGTTAGTGCCATAGCTAGTTGATTAGCATGCTAATTATGCTAATCTCCCCAACACAATATATAGAAACTGTGGGTACAACATCACAATAGTTACTACTTCCCATGCTGTTAACTAGCTTAGTTCATTTTTTTGATCATCTTAAATTTAAATATTGTTTAAATCCTACAAATCAGCCCCTTTAGATCAGGACCCTCAAGTGAATATTAGGCTTAATTAAATGACTCACCTTTATAAATATTATCGTGTGACATGTTCAGAATGGAGGAATTGTCACATTGCCTTTGATTCACAGAACATTGGGCAACATTTATCAGAGCTGTCCCGATCATTCCTGTTGCTGTGCTTCTCACTGTCGCCGTTGTGTATTGCTGTCAGGAGGTGAGCTGTTTTTCTAGCCCCTCGGTGTAAATCTGACTGTACTCTCGTGTCTGAAAAGGGCTCATATCGTCTGCGGCTGTCAAATAAATGTAGAAGGGAAAAAAGTCCAATTGGTGCCCTTCTTACAAGGGTCGAATACAGCATCCTGATTCTATGAGCTCCCACGTGTGATAGTTAATTACCCTAAGATATTCATGGACAGATGATGCCTGCATAGTATTGCCCATTTCCTTCCGTTGAGCTCAAGTCTATGTTTTAAATCATAATATAACACAACTTCTGCATAAGACACTGACATGACAGACAAAAGACCACAAATGAAATCCTTTAAATCTTATTTTTCTTGCTCAAGGGTGATGGCAGAAGGAAATCTTTTACAATCAAAAGTGAAAGTACTCATAAATGATGATGCTTCGACAGGTGCATTTTACTGTTTATCTGCAGTTGTCTCGTACAGTCGACCGGTTTCCTATTTGTGGTTCCAGCCTTTTTAAAGGGGGCCCAGAGACAAATTTGAGGTGCAACGGGATGTTTATTGGGATAGAAATAAAACAAAAAACAAATATTGGTTACCATTTCAACAGCTCTGACCGTCTTGTGACTTACTGTAGATTTAATCTTATTAAAAGTATTAATTCAGTGGACATACCATACTCCAGTCATAACGTAGCAAGGTCCCAACCAGACAGACTGCTGTTGTATAACGGCTCGCAAAACTTAAATAATTGGAAACCACTGTTTTTTTGTTTGAATGTAAATTGTGACATCTTAAAATGTAAGTAGAAATTTGGGAAACGAATGGCCTCTACCCAACAATGTCAGACACGGGCCCATTTACTAACCAGTCAGTGTCGCGTACAAGTAGACGCAGCCTACGTACATAACCACGACAAGCACGTCGTACAAAGGTCTAAATTGCAAGTGAAACCAACCCTTACCAGTATATCACAGATAGTACAGTATAACAAAGACCCTTATCTTTGATTAGACCTTTGTGTGGACTTGAATACACCCTTGAAGCTCCACTCAACACTTTCAGGTCAGTCATTTTGATATGTAGGTCCTTTTTGGGGGGGCAGGGGGCTTTTTGGCATGTATGCAGTTAGTCGATAATGCTGGAAGAGCAAGTTTTCCTGCTAGCATCTATGCCATTGTATCAGCCTTTGACCATTTATGGGGACAATGCACATATAGTGATAACCAATGATTGGGTACATTTTAGTAAAGCCTGAACACAGAGCTGAGAAGAGGTGTTGAAGTCTGGAGATGTTACATGCCAGAAGAGGGCAGCACACATAATGTCTCCGTATTTTCCTCATTCTATTTTATTTTAAGACTATTGGTTGATGAGTAGTTGCTGAACAGCTAAATGTTTCAATTTAGATACAAGACGTGTATTTTTTTTTTATTGTTTTTTTTAATCAAATTAACCATTTAATTATCATATGCAGACAAGTCCTGTCCGTTTTAGAAAAAAAGAGTTTTCAAGTTCATTTTCACAACACTGATTTTATCGTGATGATATCTAATAGCAACGATGGTCTTGGCCTGTTTCAGACTCAACAGAAAAGGGAAATGGGCTCCAACAATAGCCTGGGAGGACAAACGGTTTTGAAACTGCTGTGGTGCACAGTCTTATTTAATCTTCTACGTGCTTGTTTTGTGGTTTCGATGTTTTGTCATCTTTAGTTCCTGGGCTTCTCATGCAGAGATGTGCTATATGGTGTTTGGTTAACTGTGGATCTACACTACTGACAACTGTAACAGGCTGTGAATTAAGACCTATTTTCCTTAAACTGTTCTGTGGATCTTATTTCAAAATATCACAGAGAATAAACTCACAAGTTGATTGCAGATGAGATTCAAAATTAGAGATGGCAGGTGAGTCTTTTTTTTTAATTCTCAAAATAGATTAATTAATGCTGAAGGGAAATCCCTTTTTAGTGGTAGACTTGATGTGAACATTTTGTTCCCTTTTACAGCTTATTTCTTATACTAGAGACTACGGTACATAAAATGCAATGTCAAACAATAAGCCACATATTTTCTGCAATTTAATTTTGAGCTTTAAAGAGCCAAGTTATCAGACTAAACATTGAAAGTTTAAAAAACAGGCTAAAATAAATTCAATCACTTGTCATCACTCCACATACTGCGGTACACTAACTTGTCCAATTGTGCTTGCAGAATCTATAGTGTCACGCTGCATTTGGGTATCTTTTCAACCACATGAATGTGCCATAATTAGCATGTGAAAGACTTCCTCTACGCAGGGTCTGGTTTGCATTCAGACTTGATTCTTTCTGCCTTTGTGGCACATGACCTGATTTCAGGTGCTGAAAAGACCTAACACTTAATACAGGAAGCTACACCCTAAATTTGTACGAGGGAAAAAAAAGCATCTTTTGGAGTTTTAACATGTGCGTGAAAGAAAACAGAAAACTGACATGGACGCTGATGCTCCTGCTTCTGTCTGGTGAGTACAATTGTATTTATTCTAAAAGGATGATGAGAAGATGAAAGAATTACAGCATCAACACATTTGTTTCAGGTGCTCTTTACAGTGACTGGAAAGTGGACTATCAACAACCACACATCTGTGCAGTGAGAAACTCCACTGTTGTCATTCTGTGTTTGTTTTACTATCCTGACCCCCGGCGCGTGGAGGCAGTTATGTGGGGTCATGAAAGGTCTCATCTTTTTATAGGCCCTTTCTTATTTGAAAGCAACGAGAACAGAACTTCCTCAAAATTTGAGTACATTGGTGACAGAAAACAGAATTGTTCTTTAAAAATACACAAAGTAGAGCAGAATGATGCAGGAAAATACGCCTTCAGATTTGTAACTGACCTCGAAACTGGCAAAATGACTGGTGTAGCTGGCTCAACGTTAACCGTTGTTGGTAAGCTTACCTTTTCTCTCTTTTAAATGTCGCGATTCGCACTGAAAACACTGATAAGTTAGTAGTACTTTCTGCCCTGCTAGATTTGAAAGTTTTTTCAACCAGTGGGAATGGAATAGTGAAGGAAGGCGACTCTGTAAATCTGACCTGCAAAAATGACTGTGACGACGATCAGGGTTCATCTGTTTTCACCTGGTTTAAGAACAGAAAACCCACAAATGAAGGACGTGTACTTACGTTAAGCAACGTGTCGTCCACAAACACTGGAAACTACACTTGTTCTCTAAGAGCAAACGCTGGAATAGCTTCACGAGTCATAAATATCAATGTTGAACGTGAGTACAGGATGCAAGATCCCAGTCAATTTGAGAGTTTACCACAGGATTTCAGGCCAGACTTTCTTTCAGATGGCCCCAAGAACACATCGGTCTCTGTAAGACCATCGATGGCGGTGGACGCTGGCAGCAACAACACCCTGATCTGCAGCAGCCATGCAAACCCACCAGTGGAGAGTTTTATTTGGTTCAAAATAGAGGACGATAATATTGTGGATGTGGGACACCAGCCTGTGTTGTTCTCTGGTGATGGAGGCCGGTACTTCTGCAGTGCCAGCAACAAACATGGCAGCCAAAACTCATCTGTTGTGACTGTAAGAGGTAAGTCACTTCATATTTCTTTTTTCAGCGGTGGTAGAGTCAAGGTAAGTGCACATGGCAGGGCAGTTCCTCATGTTGACTCATATAGTTCGTTGTGATTTTTTTTGCACACTTACTGAGCTGACGCTGCCTTTGATAAACAGAACACGGGACAACATTTGACAGACATACACTCATTCTTCCTGGTGCTGCCTTTCTGGTTGTAATCGTTGTTTATTTCGCCATAAGGTAAGCTGTATTGTATTACATTTCTATCTCATACGCAATGCCATGTGATGGCATTACAACATCTGCTTATGTGTGTCAGATACAAGAAGAAGAAGACAAGAGGATCGGAGACCCACTGTGAGGAGGACGTACAGGTTTGATTTTATCGTCCATTCAAAGTTTACATTAAATTACAGAATCAAGCTAGATGTGCAAACACATTTAGCTGTTAAAAGCAACTGAAGCCTTCACCCTACACACTGGATGCTGTGCACTCATTTCTTCACGTCTTCTAACATTCAGGACATAACGTATGTCAACTGGCCTGTTTTCGACAATAACCAATCACAAGAGGGAAACCACAAGGACGATGGAGCAACGAGCGAGCTCATCTACACAATGGTTGACCTCACCACCCGCACGTGAGATACTTTGTCACAGCGGCTACTTATATTTCGAAATGATGAGAGACCCATGTGTTGATCAAGCGCGTCTCCTACAGGGAGCAGGGGATGGACTCGCACGATGACCACGGACAAGTGATTTACAGCACAGTGTGCAAGTAAAACTCACATCGATGAGTTTGAGGAGATGACATCGTTCGTTCTCCTCTCACTTGGCAACAGAGATGAACCGATTTGAGGAAATGATCATGTTGACATCTGTTTTTTAAATGCTATGTTGAAATATTTGCATTTGTGTATGCAAATGCTGTATTTGTTTTTATTTCCTTACGTTTCACAGATGTGTAACATACCGCACATACTTCTGTGTGCTTTATTTCTTTGGGTAACATGTAATACAAAATAAAACTCTCATACGTTGGTGTGTTTGTTCGCTCTGTACTAGTAAATGTGATGGCACTCTCGCCTCAAACATGATCCAATGGGAAATCTAGTTCAACGTGCTGTTGAGGGGATACGTGCAGATGTGAATTATTATTAGAGGTGCAGTGAGAACATTGCCATCCATAAAGCGTCCTCAGTGCAAACTGTGCCAGTTTAACGTTCTTCTTTTGATGAAATTGACTGCAAAGACGCATCGCGGATCACATCCACTAGTTTTTACAGGAGGATGAACTCCAATGGCAACTAAAGCCAACCTCGGAATGATCAAAAATCTCTCCATATATGAGAGAGATGTGTTTTTAATGTGTTTTATTTCCTTAATATTTCTATTTTATCTCTGCTTTCATTGTGCACCAACTGGCTGTTAAGTTGTTCTCAGTGTTCAGTGTTTTACAAATGCACTGTGTGAAAGTTAAATTGCTTCCTCTTATTCCTGAAGTTGCAGAGAGTGACTTACTATAATTGCCCAACATAGACATCAGGCAATTTCTGGCTATTTCAGTTACGACTCTTCTCATGGTTCATTAGTTGCCCACACTGTCGTTTTTAAATCCCCTTCTTGTCAAACAATGTTGAATGTCTGAGCTTTGCTGTGTGTAAGGGTACACAAAGACTTTTACCCAAAGCATTAAAAATAATCCAGGCATTTACAATTATTAGTTAGTTTCTCCAATTACTTTCCAGTGTCTGAAAATGTGGGAATTTGTGTAAAAATGGCTTTAATTAAACGGTTAACGCAGCGCTCTTGTGATACCTCTCAAATTAGAGCTGAAAGTGTACACATCTTGATTGCGTTTTAAAATCCATTATCGTGGTGTGCAGAGGTAAAAATTGTATCACTGTTGAAATACTCATGAACATAAGTATATGTGCAGACGCTGGTGCAATGGCAGCGATGGCTGTTCTTGTTGTGCTCACCGAACACCTTGTTTGTACTTTGTGTAACACAACTTTGTAAGCCAATCAGCAGTGTTATTTGGCAACCCGACACAGCAGGAAAAAACTTCAGTCAAAGAAACAAAGAACGTTTGTATATTCTTGAAGACGTTTAGGTGCCATTTTAATCGTATTGTACTTTCTATTAAGAAGCATGTCAGACATGTTGTTTCACATCCACCTGCGCAGTTTCGCTTTTCACTTGAATTGAGGTTTTTTTTTTTGAGAATATAATTGTTTTCGCTGTTGAGCCAAGACTCTGCTTGTTTTAATACATGGTGAAGACATTGTGGATCTGGCCTTCCTGACCTTAGAGTGCGGCCCATGTTGCCATGGTAATGTATTCACCACAATGAACCCGACAGACTTGCAGAGACACCGTTCTTGATTGCTTCAGCACAATGACCTTGTTTTTTCTCCAATGAGCCCTTTGCCTGTGTGAAACCCCTTGTAGCAGACTTTGGTGGTGTCCCTGCGCTCCAGTGCACGTTGTTAACCAAACTTTCAGGCTATTCTGCCCTCTGCAGACAGTTTAGGAAAGCTGCATCAGCATGAGTGGGTTTCAAGCAAACACTGCAGAGAGGCACTGCAACGTCTGGACCAAGTCTTTGTCTGCGTTTGTGGCTTTTGGTCTAATTTCCTGTTGCGTTAGTCATCCTGAAACAAACCATCTCATGGGAACTTGCACGCACACCCCCTCCTCTGTAACTTCAGCCAATGATTTATTTTAACGTTTACATTGTTGAATGTTTTAGTTTACATGAATTTAGGGAAACCACCAGGTTTTCTTGTTTTCTTCACAAACTTTAGCACAACTTGGGGGTATTTCCAACACTGGTCAGTAACGCAAGCAGCAGAAAGTGGCTAAAAACACAAGAAAAATGGCAGAAACTTTCAGAAAGCTTTCTCAGTGGTGCCTGGTGCTGATGCTAGAGAGTGGGTCATTAAAAATGTACCGTCATTTTTATGCTAGGAGCCATAAATGTTAACAGCAGGTTCTATGGGTTTGCAATCTCTGGAAAAATTTGTAAAAAAAAACTCATTACAATGACACAACCTAACTGGGTGAATGTGGTAGCGAATCGAGTCTCGATATTATGTTTCTGTTTGTTGTGTCATGGGCCTCAGCCTGACCTCTCACCTTTGTGTCGTCTGTGACAGGCTGCAGCTCCTGTGCTTCCGGGACATCATGCTTTGTTTTCACTGAGGAGTTCTTTTAAACGGTGACAGATTAACGATGTCTGCGAGGCAGAGAGTGAAACCGCTGACACGAGAGCGCTCTGAAAGTGAGGCTAAAATATTTCCAGCCAACCCAGTGGTTCCTTGCATCGTCCGTCATCGCTCCCCCTCAATAATAACAGATAGGGCACATCTCAAAATAAGAAGTCAAACGCATGACAATGTTTTCTTTTCCTCCACACGGTTTCTTCATTTTAGGTGGTTGTTTTGACTCTGACGTTTGTGTATGCGCTCATTTTTTGTGATCAGTTTTACTTCAATCATTTGACGCCATGAAAAGAGGATGAAACATCATGTTTGGGTGCTCATATCTTATTTTATCAGAGACGCATCCAAAAGAATGTTTACTATCTCAAAAGTACGACTGTGTGATCTGTTCAACGTACAAAGTGTGTAGCTCCCTGTATTTTTTCTGTTGCCACAATCATACAGATTAGCAGATTTGACAATTGATTTGCCAAGTGAACTCTTGCCTGCAGACCAAGGGCATCAGCTCTGTCTCCAGACAAAGAGGCGCTTGTTGAGTCTGTCAGGCCTCTTCAGCTTTGAGTGCCGCAGATTGTATTCGCAACTAGATATGGAGCAGCTTCTATACTGTGAACAAGCACTGAATAGACCAGAGGTGATGTAATAGAGCGCGATCATCTAAATGAGCTAAATTATTGACCAAATATAATTAAATGAAGTAAAATAACATCCAGTGTTATAAAAAGTGTCTAAAATGCACTTTTATTGATTAAAAAGTAAAAGTGGCATTCTGTAAACTGTATTAAAAGCACATAGAAAAAAGTATTTAGTGGAAATAAAAACCCTAATATGTAAAAAAAAATACATAGAAATGAATTATAAGCCTACATTTTCACTGTAAATACTGTGTAATAGGGGTTGACCAATAAACTTCAATTATCATATCTGATATTCAGTATTTTTCTAATTTTCCCATGTTTTTTTTTATTTTTTATTTATTTTTTTGTCTAGTTGATGATAAAATAAATTGATTTAAAAATACACTGCTTTGGCTCTGACACAGCACATTTTCAGAAAAAAGTCATTCAGCAGCAAGAGTTTATCCAATGTCACTGGGGTATGAATAAACATGTACAGAAAGACCAAATTTGAAATCAACCTTTATTACATTTCTGAAGTGCCTTTCCCCAAAAATACTACTAAAAAAGTTATAATGAAAAGTACAAAAGTCTAATCCCCCATAAACTCTGACTTTGTAGGTGTAAAGGTTACGCCAAATTACACCCAAAGTGAAGGTATGTGAGCGCTTGAGTGCGTGGGTGTGTGCACGCACATAACAGAACTCCAAAGGTTGTGAACGGATGAAATTTGGCGTGTAACTTGAGAGTGACACCCGGACGAGGTGGGACTGATGACGCTTGATCTGGTTCAAATATTATCATTAATTCTATTACTGGAAAAAAAAAACTCATTTACGATACTTTTATCTTTACTTCCATCCCCGCAACATCTCCGATTCAAAATGATTCTAATCGACTTTTATTTTCAAATAAAATCTTCAGATTAAACCCACTCGGGTTCAGTCGGCTCGCAACTCTCACATTTCTGACGGCGCCTGAACGCGCCGCTCGACAGCCCACGCGTGATGAGCCGTGCTGTCGTCATCGCGCCATTCAGGAAGTGACGGTCGGTCGTCCGTTTGACGGGCAGCGGAGGAGACGGAGCCTGCGAAAGAAGCGACGCGACAATGGCATCGTCGGCGGACTGTCAGCTGAGCGAGTAGGGTGAGTAAGAGGCGAAACGAGCCGCTGGGTGAGAAACGTTTCGGGTTAGCACGGATGCTAGGAGCGCGGAGACACGAGCTAACGCAGGCACGCACACACACACACACACACCCTCAACGCAATGACTCCAAATAATGACAGTCGTACACGATATACCGACTGTGGGAACGACCCAGGATCCCTGCACGGCCCCTCGAAGTGGTCCTGAGCGTCACGAGGAACAGAGCTGTCAGTGCTGTGGATTCGCATGTCATACAGCTTCTCCTCGTCGCTTAAACGCGCATAAAAGCAGCCACCCAGGGTGACACGCATCTGTTTGGGTGCCACCTCGACGCTCCTGACAGCGGCACGTCGGCTCTTTGCGGCTCTCGCTCACCTCTGATCTGGGGCCTTTGAAGCTCCCCTTCCCAGATGTCCCCTCCCGCGGCATACAGGCGCTTGACACTCCCATATCTCAATCTGCACATTGACTGCATCATCTGCTTGCTTAAGGACCGTCCCAACGACACCGCTTGTCCTGGTTGAACAGGATGTAGCTGCTCAATAGCCTGTACCTCACTGCCAGGCTGCTGCTTCTACAAGCACTTGGAGTTGCTCGGACACCCAGTTTATTCTCCTGAAAGTGATTCGTTTCAGGAGGTTACGACAGGCCAGATTTGGAGAGGAGATGTGGAGGCTCTGCAGGTAATGAAGGTGTGAATGAGCGTTTCTGCAGCAGAGGGAGGAGGAGAGGGGGGGGGACGAAGGCGTGCATGCTGTGGAGGTGGAAAGAGGGCACTTTGGTGGCGCTCCTCATGTGGGATCCAGGATGACGTGTGAGCATCAGTGATGGGGGATTCGGTTGCAGTTGCGTTTAAGGAAATATGTGTGTGTGGTTGACCATTTTCATGCCTACGAAGTGCTCAGAAGTGCTGAGAAAGATGTCATCAAAGCGACAGTCTTGTAATTTGAAAGCCGTTTGGCAAACAAAGTGCCTATGGTGGAACTGAGACATTGTTTATTGTTTGTTTTTTGTGTTTTGTTTTGTTTTTTTTACACAACACTATTTAGTGCTATAAAATACACTTTAATTCATCATAAAACGACACTGAATGTGAGTAAAATTAAGTCTTAATGTGTTAAAGCTATTAAATGTGTAAATGAACTCTGTGATAATTCTTTAAACACTGGAGTAGTGTTCATTTTTAACTCTATGCGAGTTAAATTAACACTTAAGGTTTTGCCGTATAAATTCTAAACTAAAACTTTGAGAATTTACCTCTGAAACGTCACGTTAAAAAAAAAAAAAAAAAAAAAAAAAAAAACAAATGCTCTTTGATCTTCACTTGGCGTCCTTCGATGAATACTCAAATATTCTCTCTTTCTCAGTGACTTGCAGCATTGCTCAACCCTCTGTAAAAACTATGTCAAATGCCATATTCATCAGGTCGCCCAGTCTACATTGTATGATGGGTTTACAAAGCGCAACTCTTGGGATTTACATTTCAAGCCCTTGATGGCCAGTTTCAGAAGCTCAATATTTGCTTGTTGATTAATAATTCACTTCTCGCACTCCTTAGAACCTTGTGAACTGTAGCCCAGTAGGAGTTAAATCAGCTATTTTCAGGTGTCCCTTAACAGAGAGTCTGCAGTGTTGTAATAAGGCTGATTTTTCGGCCCAGAATCCGCTCACGCTACTGATTATATTACAGAAACACCTCCATTATGTAAGATGCGGGCTTGTGCAGGTGGAATTATTGTTCTTCAAATCCTTTCTAGCCCCTGTGGTGAATGATAACTTGATGAATGAACGACGTGATTTTCCCCTTTGGACCGCCGCTGTAATCCTCAAAGTCGAGGTAAAGTTCACCGGCATTGTAACAAACCTGAGTCATGGTTGCACTGCAAACATTCTTTGAGCAGCTATAGAACGCGCAGCTCAGTGGAGTGATTTGTAGAGGTCCGCTGCTGAGGATCCAAAGGCAGATTTCATGCCGCAGCCCAGCCACAGGAGGCGAAAGGGTAAGCCCGTTCACTTATTTGGGTGAAAATCGGAGTCTGTTTAAAGAAACAGCCCGTTAAAGTTCAGCCGCCTGTCAGGGGTTTAGTTTACATCATAATGGGCTGCTGTTTGGCGCGGGGACCTTGTATGAAAGAGTCTTTCAGCTCCCCGCGCTCCTGTGAGAGACGTGCAACCACGTTGAAGCCACAGAATGTGTCGCTGCTGAGGCACCTGGGTGTCTGGTTGGGAGTAGACACATTTTCTACTCTGTGGAGCCTGGCGGTGATCCTTCGAATGCAGAGAACAGCACACAGCTCACATTAGTTTCTCTGCCAGTAACATTGCATAACTCTTTATTATGAGCTTGTACAATATTTCCTTTCAGGTGCTAAATGCACTGTGAGTACTTGTACTAGCACAAAGTGTCACCCGTTCAAGTTTGCTTTTTCCATTCTCTCGTGTTTTGTTCTTTCTTCTGTGAAGCACTTGCTGCTTTGAGTGGCGCTCAAATTAAGTTATTCTTAATTTGCTCTCTCTTGGCAAGGAATTGTCAACCTGTGCCCTTTTTTGCATCTTTTTATCTATTTTTTTTGTGGCGCTTCAGTGTGGAGCTTGGTCACTAGGAACATTTAGCTTGACAGCGCAATGGATAGTCAAACGTTAGGAATGGAGTAGAAACGCGTGTATGTTTTTGACCATAACTGTAAAGATACTTTATAAAATGAATGTTTACGTTTATTTATTTGCTTTTTGTCGCTGACTGCACACCCCAGACAACAATTGTTGAAAAGGGGGCATGGAGCAGGAAAAGTGAGGCCCCTTAATCTTGGTCCAATACAAAATATGTGTGCTAGTTCAAAGTTTAACCACAGTTACTTAAAGCAAAGCAAGGTTAAAGAAGTAACCAGTGGAGACAAACAACAGACAGTCTTTCATCACAGCGTCAGCTAGCTCTGTTGGCACACGCTGCTGTGATGATAACCGAGCGGGGGCGACCGGAGATCTGCTCCTGTTATCGCTAAGTTTTGTGGAAGGAGAAGGTTTCCACAGGCTGAAAGCTGGCTGGAAGACAACCCACGACAGTGGAAAGATGTTTGAGGACAGCGGGGATGAGTTTGAAGGCCGATTAGCAACATGTCAACATGGTGGCTGTTTTCCACAGTCCGTCTAACTTAAAGCAGCTCCATCTGGTTTCTTTATCTGGTTTCTGGTTATTTATTTACACATATGTAAAAGTTCTATATTCTCCATTGAGCGGGCTGTAGCAGGCTATAATAAACAGCAGGCCAAGCCTGGGCGG
Organism: Mola mola; assembly: GCA_001698575.1. Taxonomy (NCBI): domain Eukaryota; kingdom Metazoa; phylum Chordata; class Actinopteri; order Tetraodontiformes; family Molidae; genus Mola; species Mola mola. Next base: position 3,849,099 of record KV751340.1, read on the forward strand.
ATCTGTCATTTCTTCACATCGCGCTCTCATTTTTATGTAACCTTATATGTATATTTTGTGAGTATTTGATTATTGAAATGCATTTTTTATTTTTTTGTTTTGTTTTGTTTTGTCTTTTTCACTTTGGGGTGTAAAATAGAGGCTCTTAAAATCTAAAGTTGCTCCAATCAAAACCTGATCCCAGGCCGCCCATTGAGTGTATCCCTGGTCAGCCAATCAGAACATTTGCTGACGTAAAGTATCTGGTTACTTTCGTTTAACAGCCAATTGTGACCAGAGCAGAGAAACGGATAGAGGAGCTCAGCTAAACCACGTGCATTTAAACACAACGCTTGATATTTGTTGGGGTACTGTTTTTAAGTGTGAGTTCTGGAATCTTCAAGGTAGAGAAAACCGATCAAAACTGCATTTTTCACTTATCTTAATTGCACTAATCCATTGAAGGTACACATGTAGCAGTGCACCAAGAGAAAAAAAATGAAGAAAACACCCTCAGTTGTCAAAGATTCATAACAGGCAGCAAATCATGACATCAGAGAAGCAGCAGTTGTTGTTGTTTTTTTGGGTTTTTTTGCTTGACAGTTCGTAGATCGTCCCAGTGTTCGGTGATTAACTTTGGTTTACAGTGGATTAATCCTTTTGATGTTAACATTGAACAAACGGTAATAATGCCTCTGGTACCATCGGCATGCTCTGCATATGATTGCGGGTCATGTATTTCCTGATTTACCTGTTCACAGCCTGCCGTCACCGAATGGGCTCCTCCCCACTTCCACGCTGACAAAGTGGCCCTCTGATAGTCACAGTTCCTAAAGCTGGCCTCTGTCCTGCTTCTTGTCAGTGAATTACTCACATTTTTATGTTGAATTGAATGACCCACCTGCCACCGGGATGGAAGATTTGATTTGGAGGCAAACGCAGCCGAATCATGGAAAGTAAGTAGGGCTGGATCGGGTTTTGTGAACCAAATGTGATTGGTGCTGTCATGTTGTAGGCTGGCTCAGGGTCATGTTTGAAAGAACCTCATCCTCAGACAACTGGCCCCGTTCCACTCACTTTTCTGTCAGAAAGCCTTTAACTACCCTGCTTCTTGCTTGTTTAAGTGTCTTATCAAGTTAAGAAACCGTTTGGATCTTTTTGCACTGTGATTTTTTTTTTTTTAAACAATTTTCTATAGCTAATAGCTATAGCATTATATTTTAGCTTTATCTATAGTTGAACTAAGTATGGATTGCTGCTGATTAAGAAAAAAAATATGTATTAGAAGAAAAACCTATATATAAAAGAGGGAAATAACATTCTTTCCTCTTAAAAAATGAAAAGTTAAATTCAACGCACAAAATACACCACTATTTTAATAGCCTTACTTGTTCTCCTGGATATTCTTATTACGAAATAAGCTGGATGCTATCTTTATGGCCCTGCTTCCTTTTATCGGTTAATCGCTATGCTTTAGGCAACAGAGGCGTTCGTTCGTATTTTCACTTTAAAGTCCAAACAAAAGAGAAGTAAAAAGCCTCGTAGGACAGTGGGCGACATCAGCAGCTCCCCAAAATGAAACTGAAAAGGAAGACAGATGAAATAAACACACAAAAGGCAAAGCACCTGATAGGAGAGAAAAATAAACACACACAGAGGGAGTGAAAGACAAGGATAACATCTGCAGAGCGGAGGGAGTAAGAGAGGAAAGACTGTTTTCATGTGGATGATTTAAGATTCAGACCACATCATGTTGAATAGAAATCCCAGGTCAGTTTACTGGTGTTCCTGTATGAGAAGTGGTGGAAGACAGAAATAATCTCTTCTTGTTCAGTTGAAAACCTTGGATAAACCTGATTTTCGGATCAGTTTGGAAACGGCTCGCAACACTGATAGATCTGTGAATCTTTGTGTGTCTTTGAGACACACACACACACACACAGATCATGAATTTTCAGGCTTTTCATTTTATGTTACTGCAATTCATCTAGTTGCTTAAAGGTGATAGTGCAATGACTGGAAATGAAAGAGATGCCCTCTAAAGGCTGCTTTCCACAGTCAAGACTGGGCCAAGGTTCACGGTGTGTTAGAGATATTACCACATGGGACCGTAAACTCACTGAACACAGTCCATTTGCAAATGATTGCATTGTGGTTACCTCCATCACGGAGGTTATGTTTTTGCCAGTGTTTATTGCTTGTGAACAGGGTAACTCAAAAGGTTAGCAGACAGATGTTGATGAAATGTTCAGGAGGGGTAAGAGATGAAAAAGTTTTTAAAAAATTATTAGATTTTGGTGGTGATCATTTTTGTATTGAAAAGTGTCCTTTTTTGTTTCCAGGTCCTTCCAGGCCTCCGTCCTCCATGCCAGATCCCCCAGAACAGAATGAGCCTATGAAAAACCTGCGAATTTCTGTCGGAGGCCTCCCTATGTTGGCTTCCATGGGCAACACCAGTGACCCTCGCTTCCGCCTCAAGTGGAAACCCATCGTGGTAGTGGCCTTTTCTCTGGCATTGCTACTGCTGCTCTTCATGAACTTCAGCTCGGGCATGCAGTCTCGTTTGTACGTCCCAAAAAACTGGAGTGTGGATCACTTGGACAACCAGCAGTCCCGTTCCCAGTACAATGACACCTATCCCCTCAGCCCGCCTGAGCACACGCCACAGGGCACCCGCTATCGCATTGGGGTCATCGCCGACCTGGACACAAACTCGCGCAGTGACAAGAAGGAGACGTGGTTCAGCTACATGCGGCGCGGGTATCTTTTGGTGTCCCAAAGTGGTGACAAGGTAGCAGTTGAATGGGATGAGGACACGGTGGTGCTGGAAAGCCACCTGTCGGAGAAAGGTAGGGGGATGGAGCTGTCGGAGCTGGTGGTGTTCAATGGGAAACTTTACAGCGTCGATGACAGAACAGGCATCGTCTACCACATTGACGGCAACAAGGCTGTGCCCTGGGTCATCTTAACTGATGGTGACGGCAATGTTGCCAAAGGTCAGCATTTCCCTTGTCTCACATATGAAATTCAGTAATTTAGTCTCATAGTATTCTCTTGTCTTTCCTAACCCTGGCCCAAGGTAGAGTGAGATATATAAGACATAATAAACATGTCCGACTTTTAGACTTAGCGCGCTACCGCAATCCCGTACAAAGTGATCATGTGACCCTTTGATGAGGTCAGATCACAGCTTTATGATCCACTTGACTACAATATTTAACGGCATAAAGAACTTGAAACAAGCTCTACTTGAGCCAGCGACAACTTGAATTACTTTGTACTCCAAGTAGGTTCTTTAATGCGGCTCTTTTTTGCATTAAATTGAGTGCTTTTATGTTTGATTTCTTCTTTTGGCCGAGTTCTTACCTACTATCTGATGCTAGGGTTCAAAGCTGAGTGGATGGCAGTGAAGGACATGCACCTGTGGATCGGCGGTCTGGGGAAAGAATGGACCACCACTGCAGGCGAGTTTGTCAACAACAACCCACAGTGGGTGAAAGCGGTCGGCTTCAGAGGGGATGTGCAACATGAGAACTGGGTTTCAAACTATGAGTCTCTGAAGTCTGCAGCAGGGATAAAGACTCCAGGTGAGGATTTTTGTCTGGACTGTTTGATCTTGCAAGCTTTCCTTTTCTTTCTCTTTGCTTCATCTGTACCAAATTCCTCTCAATGTGGACAGGATATTTAATCCACGAGTCAGCTGCTTGGAGCAACACTCTGCAGCGCTGGCTTTTCCTCCCTCGACGCGCCAGCAAGGAGCGGTACGAGGAGAC
>KV751340.1:3855377-3872454 GCA_001698575.1 Mola mola
ATTTTCATTTTTTATTTTTAGATATGTGTGGATTTATTCCAACATAATGTCTGATTAATTAGCAGATTACCACAGCAGGGAATAAAAACTTTGGAATAAATCCACACAAATTTGCTTGTCGTTCTTAAAAACTAAAACTTAAAAACGGAAAACACTACCTATTTGGCCGTTGGTGTGTTGTGTCTGAGGTGCACCATCAGCAATAGGAAGTAACAGTGTCTACTCCATGATACTGAAAACTCGCAACAACACCTAAAACCAGATTTTGTGATTAGAGCCCCAAATACTTGGCCCCAGTTAAAAAATACCAGAGAGCTCATTTAATATCACTGAAGTGTTTTTCAAGTACTAAAATAGAATGAAATTACTTTAAAAAACCATGAAAAAATATCTAATGAATGTTCCACAATCTGGCTCTTGATAGGTACCTATACACACACGCAAGGTGGATGTGACCCACTCCTCTATGCAGTGTCTCCACTGGATGGCTTCTAGGTTTGGGGTGAAGCAGCTAATGGAAGACGTAGGCCGGGTCTTCTCAGGAATCCTCCCAGAGGACACTTTGTTTCAAACCCCGGTGTCCCTTTACGAATATGCAGAGGAGGCCAGAGACTTAGTTCTCCGGGAGAACTGTATTCGGTATCTGGCCTGGAACTTCCAGAATCTGGCCAGGTCCCCAGCTTGGACCAAGCTACCCATTAAGCTCCTTAGAGTTCTTCTAACCCGCTTTGACCTGGTGGTACCTGATGAATATTTCCTGCTTCAGGCTTTGGAGAGCTGGGTCATGGACAGGGGCAACTCGACCACTTTGGAGACCCAGGTTGACCTGTTGAGTCACGTTTCGCTTCCCTATGATCCCTGCTGAGAAACTGTATGACCTGGAGAACACTCTTCTCTCTACAGCACTCATGTGAACATGTACCGAGAGAAGGTGTTCAATGCGTTACATTTTAATGTTCTGCTATTCAGCAAACTTCAGTCAAGCCCAAAGTTCAACAAAGACGACGATGATTTCGAGCCCAGAATTTACACTGCTGAGCCATGGAGCACTGCGATTGACCCCTGGAAGAGAGTTCCAGGTCCAGTCCACTACTGCCCTCCTTCATACCACAAGAGGTTTCAACTTCGATATTGCCATAATCGTTACCGTACCACTCGAAGTCCAGAAGGACAACCCATTACTGAGCTGTTCAGCACCCCTCTCCACAGCAGTTTAATCTTCGAGAACAATAAGATTCAATGGGAGGCAAATCTCTTCAAGAGTAAGCAGGACTGTTCAAACCGAGGTCTGATCTGTGAGTCATTCCTTACGGCAAGGCTGGTTCCTAAAAACCAGTTCCACCAAATCAGTGTCATCTTTCGTAAACAACTCTTGCTGATGTACCAAGGCAAGTATGTCTGTCAGGTCCAGGACTTCAAGGAAGGCATCTCTCATATTACCGTGAACGGGACCCACGTTGTTGCTTATCCCTGTCCTGCTGACCGGTACACCTACCACTTCGTAGTGAGACCAGAGTGTGTCTGATTATTCAACAGATTGTAATGATGCCCCTATTATCTGGGGGATTTCCTTTAATTGATCTCTGTTAATTAGGTGCAAATCTATAACTTACTGTCACTCCTAGATCCACGATTGCATGGTAAATAAACTTCTCTAGCTTTTTTCCCGCAATTTTCATTTAATTTGTCTTCACAATAGCAATAAATCCCAATTTGGATATGACATGTCAAATAACAGGTATAAATTATAAACTTTAAACTAATCATGAGACAAATGTGTCGATTGGTGTAGCTTTAATTCTGCACATGTGTGGAGTGTTTCACCTCTAGGTTGCACAATGAATGCCATGATAGACTCATGTCTTGATGACTTTTAGCTGCCGCCCAGGTCTTTGAAGGAATAAAGCTTCTTACAGTGCTGTGCAAGTTTAAGGCCACCATTTGATTTGTTTTTACTAATGTTGTAATGACCACATATGTATTTCATGGAAAATTTGAACAATCAGGGGGGCTCACGGACATATAAGGACTGGAAGGCCAAAAATCTGTTGAGTAATTTCTCAAGAGTTTCTTCTTTGAGAGATCAAAAAGTCCAGCAAGGACCTGACTCAGCAGCTAGCAGCTTAAGCGAGTTGCCATAATGTCCCTTTTTACAGTCTACCGCAGGGTGCAGAGTCTTCCCCTTTTGAAAGAGGGTGAAAAGACAAAGATATGCTAAAGCTGATAAAACAGTAGCTGTCCTGGACTGGCCTCTGCAGAGTCCGTACCTGAATATCAAAGGTCCAATGTGTAAAAATTAGCGGCATCTAATGGTTAAGTCATAGAATGCAAGCAACAGAGTGCAGCCTTGCTGCCCCCTCCCTCAATAAGCACATAGGGAACCACAGTGGCCGTCTGTGTGAGATCCTCCATGTAGAGTAACGCTGGTAAAAAAACTTGGGACAAACTTCCAGCAGACTGCTGTCAAGAAAAATACTTGTACTCCTTCTTCTTTGTCTCCCTTTACGGAAGTGATTCTTCTTTGTCGGTTGTATTCCAGTATCATTACGGTGCACAAATGTAAAATATATCTTCAAGCTCTTGAAAAATCTGTTCCCAGCTGCCGTAGGAACATGGTGGCACAAGATGGCGCTCTCAGTGGAAGGGAGACCAGCCCCCATTTAACTATAAATGGATTATTTTAATAATAACTACGGTTTTCATATGAGATTATATAGAGGATTATATTCTATGTTTACAAATACATAATCATAAATTGTACACACTGAAACTTCGGTGGAAGCAGAACAACTCTGGAAAATGCTGAAAGAAGCCTGGTATAATATATCTCCCCAAAAGAGTTCAAGAAATGCTGAGTGCAAAGGAAGATCATCCTAAATACTGACTTTGCCTGTACAAGCCATTTTTTTCTGAAAATTATCTTTTTTTTTTTAGATTTTGTGTATATTTTTCCCATATTTTTCTGGTCTCATCTTAATAAAGATACTGAGAAATAAATACTGTATATATGGTCATTAAAGCTTGACTAAAACGGAGCAAAGGCCTAAGACTTGCCCAATGCTGTAATGTAGGTGAAATCATGCATTTGTACAAGAAGACAAAGGAGATAAAATGCCGCACAGTCAAGTGTTGGAACATGAAGAAATTGTGCTTTACTTTAATAAAATGTGAAAGGAAGTGTTTGACATGTTGGTAGACAGATTTATATTTCTGGTAGAGAATTATGAGGCTTCAATCAGCAGCAAAGACTTAAAATGGGAAACAGTTAACTTGGTTAAGGGGTGACAAAACTTGCCTTAGAAAATAATTGGGGAATTATTTCTCTGCTGTGACCATAATCCACTGTAGAAATTGCTTATATATTCATTGTAATGTTGGAGTTAAACAAATGAGATGTACGTCATTAGCCTTTTCCTACTGTTTCCAGTCTATGTTTCCAAACTTGCCAAATCAGCTGCCTACTGTACATTTACCTAATTAACAAGTCTTGTAAGTTAAATCCTGTGTGAAAGTTGGTTACCATCACATTTCCGTTACAACACCAAAAACCACAAACCAAAAGATGTGGGCAATATTCCACATTAAATTAACGCCTACATTTTATATGACATCAGGTGGATGGGAAATGGTTTGATCATCATGGATTTCATCCCTGTGAATCATGGAATCTTCCCCACTTGTTGTGTATTCACCACATACCAAACTGACTTCAGGTCTTCCTGCATTTCCGCCTCACACTGTTGACAATACACAGGCCTACACACGCCCGGCCCCAGAGTCGCATTTAACACAGAGTGAATCAGCTCCTGAGAAGTCTGAGGGCTGCAACAAACCATGACATGATGAACGATAAAAGTTGGCTTGCAAAGATTACAGAATTACTGTGCATAATTAAGAGTGACTCCTGCACATGTGTTGTACAAACATAGAGATAGTTCATTCAGATGCAGTGCTGTATATGCACTATGATCAGTTTCTGTGCTGAAGTCATTCACCGCGATGGAAGGAGATATTTCGTAACTGGCTATACGTGTTTTGCTATGAGAAATATCTGACCTTGGTGTCACTGATGTCTCATCATTTGATCCCTCAAGTTCAGGTTCAGGTTCGCCCCAATTTTTCAAAATTCTATTCAATGTTTTAGTTTTTTTTCCATGAATAATGATTTAGGTCATCACATTTAACCCCGTGAACCCTTGTAGTTCCCTTTAGAAATTTCCCAAATTTCTCCTCAAGTTAGAAAGTATTACTATGTTGTGATTACAAAAACACAACAAAGTGACTAGCAGTACAAGAGTTACACAACTGTGTAAGACTGGAATCTTAAAGTCGCACAGATAAGATCTTCCAGATCTATGATTGAATAAAATCACTACATTTTTAAACGCATATCAGAACCTTAACGTAAAGCGCAGTGAAAAACGGCAACTTCTGATTGATAACAGTGCGAGATCACACAAATTCGACCACAATGCTGCAACTACAAACTAAAAACTGAAGAGCACGTCGCACGCGGGTTTTTAATATTTCTTCTCCTGATTCTCCGATTTTAATTGCCGTTCTGCTCTCATTCAGAACTCGCGTCCATCATGTGACTGTGGATGTGGCAGTGTGAAACGCTGACGTGTCACTTCCTGTTGTATTGGTTCTCCTGGTTCCTCTCAGTTCCTATGGGGAATGCCCACAGAATTTAATGTTTATTTCTATTATCTTTTTAATTAAAACTGTGAAACAAAGTTGTCCAAACTTAGTCCTTGTCTGGGGTGGTGATTAAAAGGTTGTTTAATTTCTGCTCCTGAGAACACTGCGGGCTGTTGCTTTTACACGACTGAAAAGCCATCAGGACAGCTCTTCTTCTTCCCTTTATGTTGCTCTCTGTGTGACTCACTATCGCCTGTGGAGGTGTACGCGTTATTACAAGAAAAGATGGGCCACGGCTAGTTGATTAACTAATTCCACGGAGCATCTCTACGATACGTACAATAGATATTTTGTTCACAGCATCACAATGGTTACTTCTTGCCATTATATCGATAAGGTTTGTTCTCTTTAAACATTTTTAATTGAACACTGACTCAATCTTACAAATTGCCCATTACATGTAAAAGAAATGTCGTGAAGAAAAAAAAACAACGAAACCCCTCAGCCGTTCTTCTTAAACATTAGATTTTAAGCCCTACCACTTATCTCACATATTCACACTCATCAGCCATTTATTTTTATCTATTTTATTTTTTTTCTTATGAAGAATAGTGCCGAAAAACCCTGGAGAATGGGGTTTGGGTCCAAATACTGGCAAGAGGGGAATATAGTTCAATATGTTTATTGTGGTCGCCAGGGGTCAAAAGTGGGAATTCAGTCCAACAAACAAACAATCCAAAACTGGTCTAAACCAAAGGTCCAACATGCAAGAAACAACGGTGGGAGACCTTCTGTCCAAAATATCAGACAGAAGGCACAAACAAACATGACAAACTTACAAAGGGAGGACATGGACATAAATACACAAGGGTGGAGATAATTGGACAAAATGAGGGCAGGACAGTTGGTTCACAGGTGACACACACGGGGTAATGACAAAGGAGGGTAGGGGAGGAAACGTGAATCAAGACAACTCGTGACGGAATCGTCCTCAAAATTAAACAGGAAAGTAACACAGGAGAAACACAGGAGTTAAGACTAGAAAATCCAACATCAGACTAAAAACCCTTCAAAGGGAAATGACGAAATAAACTAGAAAAGTCAAAATCATCAAGAAATAACTTTAACGCAAAACCAATCAGAAAACAATAACACAAATCCGTAACCATGAAACACTAACATCTCATTAAAAACAAAAACAAAAACATTTTTGACACTACATGGGAGAGAATGGCAGCTTTGTGTGGCAAATGTTAACTCGTAGTGGCAAAGCATGTTTGTCTAAATATTATGTAACTGGATGTTTAAATTATGCATTTTAATATGTCTTGTTTTGTTTGTTTGTTTGTTTTTTTGGACTTCTTGAACACCCTTAGATATAACAATGACTACAAAGCCCACTTGATGATGCTCTGGGTTGCTCTGAGTAGCTCCTACGCCGACACAATGGAGCATTTAATGACAAAAAATAAAATAGGTGTTCCTATCAGGAGTTAGTGGAGAATGAATGTTTCACTTAAATATGTCAATTAAAAAGAAGCGCAACTCCAAGTTAAGACTTCTTTGCTCCACCGGCTGGTTGTTTAAATTTAAAGTCTATAGTACAGTTTTTCTGGCTTCAACAGCTTTCCGACCACTTTTCAGTGAACACATAATAAAGGCGCCACACATGCCGAAGAGGTTAAATGCCCCATTACTCCTGGTTTAAATTGTTTTTACATCATAAGAGCTGCTCCAGACATCTGAGTCACGGACCGGCAGCACTGTAATGCCAACAAAGAAATGACTGTACGATACTTCAGAATGACGCTTTATCGGAATGTCGCTTGCGTAAAAGTGAAAGTTCTTGCAAACATTTAAGGATTTGCTCCGATAAAAACAAGTCGTAACAATGATGATGTCGTGTGGACGTCAGCAAACTCATGGTGAGTAAGAATTGTAACCACCCTCAGTCTGGTTCAGACCACGTGACCCTGTGATCCAGGGTGGGATTTGGGTGTATTTTGGTCTGTTAAACAGATGTTTTCCTCCTGTCTAGCCCCTAACGTGACTTTGTTCAGGCTGATTCACTCTCATCAGCTGCACAGATGAATGGAAAATAATGGGAATCAAAGTTGGCCCTTGGCTGGGTCACACCAAAACAAAAACGGACGGGTGGATAATCGAAAGGGTCCGCGGCGATCAGATGCGTGTAGGCAACAGGGCAGAGGGGGTGGTGATGAGAGGATGTGGGCCACTGCCACAGCACACACCAGTTCCCACAATGAGACCCTCTTTTTCTATCTCACCAGGCACTTCCTTTGGAGAGTATTCCTGGCCGCGCAAGTCTGTAATTTACAGGATGGAGGTTTTGTCCATTTCTAAGCCCCTTTTAGCGTTTTTAGTGGGTAGTGTGCACAGGGGGCTGCTTACGCTGCATTTCTTTGCAAGTCCACCCTCTTTCAACAAATGAAAACCAAATGTTGATACAATAACCCAGGTCTTAACTGGGAAGAGAAGCCCTGTTGTAAAGGGAGAGTTGAAGTGTGGGAAATATCACAGAACGCCGTGAGGTCATTTTAAAAAAGCCCAGGAGTTACGGCTGTGATGAGAGCCCACCACATTAGTCAGCCCCTGAGCCAAAAGGAAGCCGAATGTTTGGACAAGAGGCAGCAGGCATCTGCTGTTCCTCTGATGCTTTCGTCTGAGGGCAAATGAAGGCGGAAGCATATTTGGTCTTGCATGTATCACTTCCTGTCCGTGTGTCTTAATTTCCGCCCTACGCCCAACATCTGTTACTCTATGTCTTGCGTATTCAGTGCCTGGTAACTTCCACTCTGCACACGAGTCATACCTTCTTGCAAAATGTTTAATATATGGTAATTTTCCTCAGCTAACTGCTGGCATTTATACTCCAAAGCTAAAGGTAACTGTACGTTGAATGAAATTAACCTTTCAGGGGAGGAAATATGCATGAGTCATTGCAGAGACTCACGGTCAATCAGTTGTCCCACTTTCTCCCCGCTCCGACTCTCTCTCCAGGCCTGTTTTTACAAATCAAGTAGCAGAGACCTGTGGAAAAGCAACCGAGCAAAAATGCTCAACTGTGGAAAAGAGTGGAAATATTTGCCAGGGTAGCCAGAAAGTCGACAGTCGGTGGCCAAATATGATGTCACGGAGCGAGGCAGTCACAGCAAGACGAGTCAGATCGCTCTCGGCTGTTCTCAGCCTTTTGTCCTCTGCGTTATTTACCAGCTGTAATCACCAGAAAGGCCGTGGCCTAACTGAGATCCCCCCTTCCTGAAGTGGTGGAGAACTTTTCAACAAAGGAGCCTATGTTTTTGATGAGAAGCAACTAAAGAGCGGGACTATAGTATAATGTTTCATTCACAGAAGGGCCCGGAGGGGTTTTGCGTAGCATACACGCGGGGAATCGCTGCCAGATTGAATCTATTAAGTTTTAGGGGAATGATGTCACTCCCCTCCACTCCACCACGCCTTCATTCTACAGAAGATTTTTCACTGGTTACAAACAGAGTTTAAATAGTTACTGACACACATGCTCATACGTAAACACTCCTGATTATGTGCGATGTGGGCCGAGGATCACTCAGCGAGGCCGATTTGTGTTGTTACATCATTCGTCATTAGCATGAACATTAAAAACTGCCTGGAGGAGATTTATTATTAGCCTCAACTCATTGTTTAGTCACTTTTGACAACTTTCAGCGACTGCCCTAAAAGACCTTATTCACATGGAAGCCCTGGTGTCACATCAAATTGCTCAGAATTTGACAAAGGTCACCGTGTCCTGATTTATCAGCAGTTGGTTATGACATCTGAGAAGGACATTCCATATTTACAGCTAAAACTACGTATTTTACAACCCATCGATGACCTTCGGACACAGCTGATGTTAGCGTTCAGCCACTTCACAGCCATTTTCATTCCAATTTCCTGAACTTTGAGGGTAAAACTTCACAAAATACAACAATACTTTTTTAAAATTTGAAAATTATTCCAGTATGGATTTTTGTCACTGGGACCGATTAGCTGGACAAATCCACACAATGCATGATACTTTCAGTGAAACACCTGTTAGTTTATACTCAATAGCTAAAAATACTGCGTAAAATGAATGTTTCTGCCTTCCTATTACTGACGGAGCTCCCCGGACACCATTAGTCGATGGCCAAATGGGCACTGCTCTCCTGTTTCTGTTTACAAAAGACAAAAAAATCATTCAGGAAGTTGATTTATCCCAATTAAAATTTGTCGATTGTTTTTTGTAAATATTGGAAAATCGGGACAACAGCAAACTGACTGTGGCCGAGGAGCTCCGCTATTGTTTTACTGAGCAACTTTACATTCATTGAGTGAAAAACACACAGGTTTTTCATTGTAGGCATCTACTCCATGTTACCAGATGATAACATCTTCTTATCCTACTCTCAGCACGACAACAGGGGTTATGTTTTTGCCGGTGTTTATTTATTTATATGTTTCTAAACAGGATAACTCAAACGCCACAGACAGATTTTGATGAAATTTTCGGGAGAGGTCGGAAATGAGCTACAAAACAGTAGATTAGATTTTAGATCTGGATTTTTCCAGAGAGCAATACATTTTAAAAAAAAAAAAAAAAAAAAATATTCCTCATTTATTCCCCTGATATTGTCTTTTTGGGGGCTTCTTGCCTGATTTGTCTTTTATATTATAATGAAAGTCATTAAAGACAAAAAAAAAAAGATTAAATTCCATTGGGGGATAACACCAGCTGGTCATTTCCTGCCGATTGTGGTGATCATTTCAACAGTGGACGGTGAATCATTTCGGGTAGAATTCCCTTTAAGGACAAAGGTGAAAAGTCAAACTTAAGGCTATGATTTGAGGAAGCGGTCAGAAACATACGTGAGTGGCATGTTTCCCTGTGTCACCCGAGCATTGCACTGTGTGAACACTCCGGGAGCCACCGAGTCACCGAGCCACCGGGGGGGGCGGAGCCGGCTGCCGCCCGCGGGCATAAAAGCGCTGCTCACGCCCCTGGAAAGCCAGTCCAAAGCGCAGTCTCGGCCAGGAATGAGCTTTTCTCCCGCCCTTTGCATCTCTGACAAGCGGACCGTGTGTTGAAAGCTGCGGACATTTTGGGTTTTACGGCACGACCTCCTATCCTACATTTTACTTCATTACCGTAGAGAACGAAGATGTCCTGGGCGGCCACTAGTTTCGTCACCATGGCGCTGCTGCTACTGTGGCGGGTGGAGGAGATAGCGGAAGCCTGCAGCTGCTCCCCGGCGCATCCTCAGCAGGCGTTCTGCAACTCGGACGTCGGTAAGTTGATTCTGTGATTGAGGGAGGGGGGCGGTGAGGTGAGGGGGAGAAGGGAATGGAAACAGCCCCCCGTCCGCTTTACTGCCGCGGCTGTGAGGGTGTAAATGCTGAGAAAGCTGAAAAACTTTCCCAGCTCTTTGTGTTTACAAGTGCTGAGGGAGGAGGATGGAATTTTCTGTCTCTGGCTTTCTTTCCACTTCCCTCCGCGCCTTTGTCTCTGCCTAATCATCTGTTTTGCCGTGAGGTGAACTCTGTGGCATTTCCATCTACGCACTCCTTTAGAGTCAACAGTAAAGACTGTTTGCATCATGTGTTTGAACAGTTTGTTGATGTTTTTGCCACATCACTTCCTTTGACTGATGACACAGAAGAGCTGCTCAGTCTTATTGACCAGCTCTCTTCCTGACCAGTCGTTACGTTTGCACTCATGCATGGCCCTCCTTTAGAGCGTCCAGCATGTGGCCCTTCAGGGCCCGCCGGGCCCTATGACCCGCTGCCACACCGTCGATGACACTAACAGGCTGGTTCTAATCCATTTTGTTTATTTCTGCCTCTTTGACTATCGTCGGCCTCGCTTTTCCGCACCGGAGTCCTGCAAGAGAAGCCCTCCCCGCCATCCTCATCACCCCCTCGGCTGACACTTCCATTATGGCGCCCATCCCCTTGTGACCACCAACTGCCAATTTAATTTATTCTTCCCCCCTCCACACACCTATTTTGGTGATCACAAAACGCTGCTTGTTGCACTCGACCCGGGCCACCGCTGAACGAGGGTCTCAACAGTGACCAGCTTGTGCAGCTGTTTGAACTGGGCTTTTTTCTTTTTTTTCTTCTTCTTGCTTGCGAGCTGGCTGAGTGTGTGTGGTGTGTGTACAGAAGCAGGCTTGTTCAAAGGGTTCGCCTTCCCATCGGATTCCACAACTCAGGAGGTTGAAGAGAGCGCGTTAGTATCCTGCCGCGGCGTCTGCAGTCGGGGAAGCTCCTTTCAGTCATCCAGTTATTCCAGAGAGGCGTTCGATACGGAATTTTGACCTTTTTTTTTGATTTAGCATCGAGCCAGACATACTCCACCAATTCCACATGGCCACTACTGACATATTTTCATGTCAGATGTTTGGCCTCTCAGTCTGTTGGTGCAGTCTCGCATCCATCCGTCCGGTCAGGTGGAGGGCGGGCCTTTATAAGCTAAGGTGCTGACAGTTACCTGAAGTCTCAGACCAATTCGTTAAATCCCAGAAGTCTCTGAGGTTGGTTCACGGGGCTTAAATCCTCGCCAACTGCACAAATTTCAACCTGAACGGACTCACATTTTTATTTTACTGACTGTTGGTAAGAACGGAGGTACTTCCAGAAGAGTATCACAGAGGATTTTAGTTGTGCACCTCCTTTGGAAGGTTCAGAGAGAAGCTCGATGTTATTGCCGTGCTGCTGTGTAGAAAATGAATGGGTGGTGCGGCTGATGAGACGCTAAGTTCAAAATGAAGGTCATTATCTGCCCCTGCTTGCTCTGCCTTCACTCCGTAGGCTTTCAGTTGAGTTGAATAAACGTCGCTTCTCGTTTTTCGATCTGCCCTCTGAACGACAGGGAAATGGTACCTGCGTACCAGCATTAAAATTAAACACGCTTGGGTTAAAGTGCAGTTTTGCGTGTAAAGAATGTGCTGGATGGTGTTTCCGTGCTGTAAATGCGCAGATGAGAGATTGCCCCGAGAAGCCTCTACTTAGCTTCACACACTTCTCTGGAGTGAAAGTATTACTTAAGTTGCACAGACGTAGACTCAGTTAGTGTCTGGTGCCTATGGAAAGTTACTCAAGAATGAGAGCGGCTTGCACAAATCCGCTTTCCTGTTTCAAGTGCAACTGTTTAAAAGTAGGAATAGGGGATGCTGATTTGTGCATTTTTCTTTACAGACAGTTAAACAACTTAATGATTAATAGTCGAAACAAAGTCTGCTCTCGCTCCGCAGTGCAAGCCGTGCCATGACTGAAGTGACTCACCGGAAATGACCCCGTGCTTTTAGCAGGACCGCAGATTTGAAATGCCAGTTTAATCGGTGTAGGAGCATGGAATTGTGGTTCAGTATAGCTCGGTACTTCACGGAATCCTTGACCGTCCAACACGTTTAGCACGTTTCACACTTTAAAGTAAACCCTTTTAGTTGCTGTTCCTGCATTCGCATCACTGCAGCTTCTTTTAACTAACATAGTTAGTTTGGGAGGAAGATGTTTCACTTTAGCTTTCTCATACATTGACCACTTTTTCCGTTGCAATAGCAGGCGAGTTTGAGTGAAGCTCAAGTACACCCTCTGCTGGTGTAAAAGTTGATTACACCACATGGAACGGTCACGATACAGGCTAAATGGTTAATTGGTTAATTAGATTTTAATCAATGGAAATTTTTTTTACGGCACTTAAATGTCTAATGATCAGTCATCGACATCCTGAGTAGGAGGATCCCTTTGGAAGTGCACCTATGAGTGAGATCACGACAGGTTTGCACATGATGTGCTCTGCCTCATACGGTATTGTCTCTGTCACGATGTATACTCTACACATCTGTCACCTTCCAGTAAACAAACTCTGTCAGCAGTAGCTGTAAACATGTTGCTCCAGTTTTTGCCAAAACTGAGAGAGAGCAGGAAAACGCAGAAATTTAAAAAAAACAAAAAACCCCAAAAAACCCAATCTTTCCCCATAAATTGAAATCCATCCCTTTGGTCTTTAGCTGAGGCAGATGGATGCTGGGATCGTACTCGATATGTATATTCAGGTGATTTCCCGGTCAATCCACCAAAAGGAAAGTAATAAAATTAAAAATAAATAAAAAAAAACATCAGCATAACTGGACTCTGACTGATTGAATGAGGTTTTAAAACACAGAATTTAAATGTAAGAGTAGACAAACCTATTATGGTAGATTACATCCATACCCCGCCAGACAGGATCAGCTTTAAACGAGTCAACTAGGATTTTGTAGTTCGGCTTTTTCTCGGTCACAGTCTGACCACAATGCGGCTTCTCGGAGAGGAAAATATTACACGACACGCATCTCTTTGTTTTCAGAGCCCTCCCATGACCACAACACTGCATACAAATAACGTGTTTATTGTTTGAGTAGCTAGAAAATGGGGCGGTACCCTCGTGAAACGTAGCACTTTAAAAGGTCAGGCTGTTCTAGTAAACATCAGCCTGTCCTGTGGGAATAAGGTGTGAGCCAGCACAGAAAATATTTTTCGATGATGATTCAACAATGAACTCGAACTTATTATTAGTGCTTCGGTGTGGCTGACATGGCTTATAATAATATATCATTCACAGAAGGCCTTTAACTACAGTTTAACTTTGTAGCGTTCCCTTGCCTACTTTATGAGCAGAATTTGGAACCTTTTCCTGGCTGCAGACTAATTCCCCTTCACCTCCTCGCTCACTCTCCCTCTCATCTTTGTGCTTTGAAGAGCCGCTTCCTCCCTGCCCACATGGCTCACTGTTTGGCTAATGCTACTTGTCCTGCAGAATCAACACTCCTCCGCTGTCTCTGCACATATACACACACACACACACACTCTTTTTTTTCCCCTCCTTTTTCCTTTTAAGCAAAGGCTCTTTAGACCCTTAAAAGGAGATGTTCTCTGAAACTCTATTGTCATCGAATTGGGGCACATATGGCTTGCAGCTTCATACCTTTGCTGCTTAAAAACCAACAAAGAAAAGAAGGCTTGATCTTTTTTTTTTTTTTTTTCATGAGGGAGCAGGCTGGTGATGTTCTGAGGAAGTCAGTAGCTGCCACCTTGGGAAAGCATGAGAGAGAACATCTGGTTAGCATTAGTTCCAGCCTCCTCCGCTTAAAAGGCTCAATTTTTTTTGACTGCAGTTTTGTAAACCTTCAGTAATCCACCTGTATTTGGCCAAGCTGGGCACAAGATCGTTGCAATCAGGCCCATCAACATTTGGCTTCACATGACAGAAGCAGTGAAATTACTGAGTCGTATTTTTTTTGTCGAATGCACACTATTCATCCGTATGGCTCCAATAATATTTTTTCCACTTGAACTGTTTTTTTTTTTGTTTTTTTGTTTTTTTGTTTTTTTTCCTCTTTGTTTCTGGGAGCTGTAACTTTTGGAGGTCAAAATAAAAGAAGGGGGGGGAGGCTGCACGGGAAAGGGGAGAGAGAGGTTGATTTGCATGTCAGCACCTCCATGCAGACAGAGAGGCAGGCCTCAGGGGGTGAGGGGAGCGTTCTGGTTCAGCTTTTTTCAAAGATTTGCTGACTGGCTTCCCCCTGCGCCGGCCCAGGAGCCCATGGAGCAGGCAGCACACATTCCTCCCTCTGATTGCAGCTGATGAAACACTCATGTGCCTCCGTCTTCCCAGCACCTGGCACATGCACACTCCTCAGATCCAAGCCACAGCAATGTGTTGTGGCCGACGCCGGCGTGCCAAACCCCAGGCAGGGTTTAGATCAGATACAGATGGACCCAGCTCCAGAGCCGTGTTTCTTTTTTTGTCCTCAAATACAGCAGGGGTTGACTCGTTGTTTGTTTGCAGTTATCAGGGCGAAGCTGGTCGGCGAGCATGAGGTTGACGTCGGCAATGACATCTACGGAAACCCCATTAAACACATCAAGTATGACATCAAACAAATCAAGGTATGCGGGGCAAAGCAAGTGGTTTTCATGCTGGGTAAACCTGATGCCCACATGGATCTTAATGTTCTTCTCTCTGAACTGCCAGATGTTCAAGGGTCCCAACCAGGATATCGACGCCATCTACACCGCGCCCTCCTCCGCAGTGTGTGGAGTGTCTCTGGAGACCAGCAAGGAGTATCTGATCACAGGTACTACTGTGAGCACGCTACACATGACTCGTTGTGTCTCGTACGTCCCCGTCGCAGCTTTCACCTCATCTTGCTGCCTCTTGTGCGCTCTCCTCCCCCTACAGGCACACTGGAGAATGACGGCACCGTGCACGTCACGCTGTGCGACTTCATCGAGCCCTGGGAGTCCACGAGCGCCACCCAGAAGAAGAGCCTGGCTGAGCGCTACGCGATGGGCTGCGACTGCAAGGTAAAGCCGAAAGTGGAGTTACCGCACTAATCTTGCACACGTAGCTCGATCTGTGTCCAGGCCGTGACTTTTTTGTTGTGTTTCCTTGCGGTCTTCAGATCACTCGCTGTACCTCCATCCCCTGCGTGCTCAGCAGCCCAGCGGAGTGCCTGTGGTTGGACTGGGTGATGGAGAAGAAGGTCATCGGGGAGCAGGCCAAACACTTTGCTTGTATCAAGAGGAGTGATGACTCTTGTGCCTGGTACAGAGGGTCAGCTCCGCCCAAGAAGGATTTCATGGACATCGAAGATCCTTAATTCCACAGCTGTCTGATAGTCTGAAGATGTCGGCCGTTGAGATATACCAAGATATAAATACCAGAAAACCCAGAAAGCTTTCTTTGTTTACTCATTGAGGGGAGCCACAAGGCGTGTGCTCTGTGGCAAGTTTGCCTAAAGGAAATTGTGTCTTTGTTTGCAGAACTCATGTCTTTTTTTTTCAAATTAATACTCTTATGAATTCAGCACTTTCAGACCTGTACCCCCAAATCCAAAGCACTTCCTCATAAACCACTTCAGCTAAAATAAAGGGAAACTCATTACAATCCAGTGTTACTGTTTCGTAGGACTATTTTGTTATTGTTGTTCTCGCGCTATTCATCTCTCGATTTCCGTTCCAATTCTTGCCTCAGATTCTTTCCCGGGTCAGGAGTGCAAAACTCTCCGCTTGTTTTTCTTTTAAGGTATGCCAAAACTGTTTTGAGTGAGCACAATCAATGCTTTTGCTTGTTATTTAAATAATCCTGAACAGACAAGAATGCACTTTGAACGCAACTGTCGCAGCAGTCATATTGTCTCTAATGGAAAATAGCTGGAAAAGGGGATTGAATCCCCCATTTTGTGTTTTGTTTCTTCTTTTTTTTCTAGTACAACTCTTCTCTTTGTATTGCTTTAGTGCAGGAGTGTATTTTTATTTAAGGAAATTATTTGAGATATATCATTCTTTTGCAAACAAGCGTCCCGCTTCATCGATACTGTGTTAAGAGAAAACCATTTCATGTGCATTTAAGGTCAATCTGTAGACCTGATGTAACTGTCTGAGAGACTCATCCTTCAGGGCCGTGAATGAAAGAACGTATTGTAACCAGTCATCCATTCACTTTCGGAGGCTTTGAAAGAACCGCAAAAGTATTAAGCAAATGTCGTGTGACTTTAATAATTAAAGACAGTGTAAAAAGGTTCTTTGTTTTGTCAAGTATGATGTCTTGTGCTGGTTTCACATGAGACGTTCAAGGTGATTTTTTTTTTTTTTTTTTTTTTTTTTGCATGCGTATGTCCAAATGATCAATATTGTACATTTTACTATTATAATAAATGCCAAACCATCTTTTGATCCACTGCTCTTTTTTTTTTTTTTTTTCACATCGGCTGTCATTAAAACGCAGTCGTCACCAACTCCGAAGGATTCAATCCAGGAGTCAAGTATGATTTGGTTTAGTAGGTCTAAATATAGGAAAATAGGCTGGAAAAAATGTTGACTTTGACTCGAATGGGCATATTTTCAATGTTCTAAATCAGTTTGCTGAAAAAGTATTTAAAAGACTTAAAAAGCGACAGATGTCAGGAGCTGTGTCCCAATTTAGGGGCCAGACGACATGGCCTTCGCAGGCCAGGAAGGCCTCCCAGTCGGTGTATCTCCACCTGAGAGCGAACAGTAACGTTATTATTAGCTATTTAATGGTACCTGTAATGGGTAATTATCATACCTGTACATGACGTTAACTAATGTGACGTTATTGATAGACATTTAAGCTGTATCTCATCATATACTGTATGGTTACTGTCATCTTAAACAATTCATATTCAAACTAATCCAAAATTTATTATGATATCAAAAATGAGTCAGTAAACCAGGTTGAGTAGACGGACAGACAGATGTAGCCTCACATGTCTCAGCTTTCCTCACTTAATATAATGTTTAATTAACCATTTTTCTCCTCCTTTCCCTATCGAGCCCAGACCCCGTACTGCAGGATCAGCCTGATAGTGTCCCTGATGGACAGGTTTCAGGCTGAGCAGGGAGT
>KV751340.1:3874283-3891088 GCA_001698575.1 Mola mola
GTTGTCTCCAAATTCGATTTCGTACATTAGCTGGGGTTGATGTTGGCAGCTTAGCCTAGCTTAGCCTAGCCTAGCCTAGCATTTAAGCTATGACGACTGTCCCTGAGAACTACAGCTGGTGTACAGAGGCTGTTAGAGCTGTTAGAAAGATATTGACGACCCAGACGAACTGAACATTCGCGAAATCAGACAGTTAGTCTGTTGTCTGTGTTTTAAAAATGACAGTAACGGCTGTGCTGCCTTCAGGGACTCCCCATCGCCTGCTCTCCTACTCCACTCTACTAATTTGACATGCTTTTTAGTTGTTGTTTTTTTATATTGCAAGAATAGCATCTCCCCCTTATTTGCTGTCGGTGTTATTTAAATATGATTCTTAATTTGTCCTGCAGCATTTGCTCCAGCAATACATAACACATAGTAGAGAAAGCAGTTAGATTATTTTGTAGGAAGGGAAGGATATCGCTTCGAGTGGGGATGAAAATCTTTGCATTTCATTTTCCCAAAAAAGATACAAATTTGTGATTTTATTTTATTATTTTTTTTTTTTTTTGTGGAGGGCTTTGTACCAAACAAGTGTGTTCTTAAATGAACGTGTGGAAAATATAAGGAGGCCTGGGCATCTCTATGGCATTCGCAATGGTTAATCTGTAATAGTCACATTTCAATTTATATTAAGAGTTGATATTAAGATTTTGGTGCTTCCGGAAATTCACACAAGTAACATTATTGTAATTATTATTGCTTTTCAGATTATAATCCCAATTGTTTTGTCTGTAAAATTAAATACAGAAAAAAACGTTATTTTCCAGAGCTGCAGACGATTTTTTCAGATTGCTCTTTTTGCCCGACAAGCAGTCCAGGACCAAAGCTACTTTGTTTGAAGCTTTTTAATAATTTATGCAATCAAATAGTAAAATGGTCAATACTCTGATTTTCTTTTTGATGGGATAATTACTGGATTATTAATGTCTATTGTAGGTTTATTGATAGATTATATGTACTGATCAGGCCCTGTGGTCTAGTAACAGAGCATACAGTTTAGGGTTTGCACAATGATTTGCACAATAACTTAGGGTGCTTAACAATTTGTGTTTACCTGATACACAGAGGTTGTTTGCTCTTAAAACATGTTTTTTCTAGACGTATTAATCCATCCTCTCAAACAATTCTGTGAAATCTTGTGATTTTTCTCCTTTTTTTTGGTCCTAATATGATGTGCTGATGTGCTTTTTAGTGTAATATAAGTTTAGTCAACAATATGTGTGTGTGTGTGCTGATTGAGAATTACCTTTAAAGTAGACTGTGTTTGCTTGTTAGGGAGCATAAAAGTCAAGTCTTCTTTTCACGTTCACATAAGGCAGCCTTAATGATACAGACGCCGGTCGAAAATGTTTAACTCGAGAGTATGGATAAAGCTGAGTGTCCTGCTCTTAAAATACCAGTGTTTGTTTTTGGAAATAATTTGATTCGACAGGCTTATCGTGTGTATATATTTTGTGCGCATGATGAGTGTCGTCCCCACTTGTATCCGTCTCAGCTGCACGTGAAGGTCAGCGTGCCCTTGTGCATACACTGCATGTTCATCCCTCCTTCCCTCCTCTTGACGTCACTGCCCACTCGGATGAGCTCGACTCTCGGGGCACTGTACAGCCTTCGCTGTCTTCACTGTTGTACTGTAACGCCCGCATGATGTCACACTTTCATAATGGCTTGTTGTGTTTGTGGCTGCCTGGAATAACTTGAATGAATCCTGAGCAAACAAAAAAAAAAGTGAAAATGAAACGTTTTGTCTGCCAGCTACCCCTTGTTAAAAAATAGATAAAATACACATCAGAAGTCATTCATTTTGCTGACTCTGGCAGATGGTTGTCATGGAAATGTGCAAACACTGTTGTCTGAATTGGAATTGTCCTTTTAATGCACCCGGCTTCACTCTATTTAGGGGGACGGCAGACAGCAAATACAAATGTAATGATTATAATTTATCTGTTTGATTTATTAAATGGTCCAGATGATAACAGTCGATGATCTACAGCTGTAGTAAACAAGCATGCCTTTTGGCGATAGATCCCAATAGAAACAGTGTATTAGAACTGCCTTTTTCCTACCTCCACCCCCACATGTTACCAACGTATAATGTCTTGCATAGCTGTGGGGACAGCTGCTGAGACCCAGCTGCCTCCTCAGATGCATGGTGAGGTACCCAAGCTGACCTGATCTTAAGTGATTTCAACAAAACTTCAACATTTATTGGATCAACTGTCCTGTGTGTAATAAAGAAAAATACAATCAAGGTGCTGCGTGTGAAAGGGATATTTTTGTTTCAGTGAAGTGACACCAATCCGTCTTTTTTTTCTCAGTGATGTTCCAACAATGCCGATAGTGGATAAACTCAAGGAGGCATTGAAACCTGGTCGAAAGGAGACTGGTGATGAGGGTGACCTCAACAAACTGTTGGCCTCTTCTGCCAAGAAAGTCCTTTTGCAGAAGATAGAGTTTGAGCCTGCCAGCAAGGGTTTCTCCTATCAGCTGGACAGCCTGAAGAATAAGTATGTGATCCTCAATCCCAGGAATGAGGGCGCCACATGCCAGAAGGCCACAGAGCCTGCCCCTATAAAGAGGCAAGGTAAGCTGTCAAACTGAAAAGTCAAATTATCAATGCTTAGCTTCTGTGTCCTGCATGATGCAGTTCTGATTAAATCACAAAATTCCCTTCACCCCTCTTTCAGTCTCTGGAAACGTGGTTGGCAGCCAGAGTGATGGGATTCCCGCCCCACAGAAGATGCTCTTTCCGGGGAACAAGCTTGCCCTCAAATGGGAGCGTGTGTACAGGGTGGGAGCGGGCCTCCATAACCTTGGGAACACGTGCTTCCTCAACTCCACAGTGCAGTGTCTCACCTACACCCCGCCACTGGCCAATTACCTGCTCTCAAAGGAGCACAGCCGTACCTGTAAGTACTTGATTCAAGCTCTAAAATGCTTAAATTCGCCTGTTTTTCTTAACACGGTGCACGCCTACATAGTTCTAAGTTATGGAAATGACTGTTGCCCTGTGCGCTGACGTGCATGTACAAATGTCACTATGGAATGTGAGCTGAAGCAGCTCGAGAAGAAAAACAAAAACTGCTGCTGGTAGACCACTTTGATCAGTTTTATTCCGTCTCCGTAAAACAAGATTCCCTTGAAAGCGCTGTAGGTAAAATCATGAAATGCACACAAACAACAATGGCTCCCTAATTGAATCTAGACCAGTGCAACCAAGCTGTGTTTTATGGTTTTTGTTGTGTATTACAGATGATGAAGGTGTTGAGATGCTGTGATTAAGGCTTTAGAATGGCATGAATTAAAAATGGCTCCACAACCAATGCAGTGTTAAGCACACAGTCCACTATAATGTTTAGTTTTCACTAGGGATGGGCAATACATAATATTATCATGATATGAGATTAAATATATTCTGAGATTTTGGATATGATTTGTGGATAATGTGACATGAAATATGTGTTGTCTTTTCCTGATTTTAAAGGCTTTATTACAGAAAAACAATGTATTTTTCTGAACTTATCATAGTGTTAAGCTTAGTTATATTCTAATGTTTGTTCTCACCCACAACAAACATTAACATTGCTGCTGATTATCAAAAATGTCCTTGTTTTTATATTTTAACAATAGTCATATTTACAGTGTAGTTGTAGGCAAAGTAAGCTGCTCATCATTGTCATCACCAAAGTCAGAATTGTGTCGAGTGTGTGTGAAATGTTTTCCTTTTATTACATTTGTACAACAATGCAGTGACTGTGATTCCGTTTGTTGTTGCTGTCTGTTTTTCAGGTCACCAGTCAGGCTTCTGTATGATCTGTGTAATGCAGAACCACATCATCCAAGCCTTCGCCAACACAGGCAACGCCATCAAGCCTGTCTCCTTCATCAGAGACCTGAAAAGTAAGACCACCAGACACCATATAATTATGGACTGTTGAGGCCTAACAACAGCAACAAAAAAAAAAAAATCTTTTTGCAGACACAACTTATTTGGGAAAAATGAAAGCCTTATCTCGTTTGATTCGAAATCAAACGACAGAATAACATACTATATCACGGCAAATTGTTTGCTGACATTAACTAAAGTCGTAAGATGCTGCTAATGTTTTATACAAAATTGACAATATAAATTTTATGGCTGTCAACGATTCTGTGGTTAGAGACAGATTCTCAACACTCGTCAAACAGCTGTGCGGCTGTGGTCGTCTTGAGTGTTTCTGCTGTTTTTTCATTGTTTCTACTGTAGGATGTCACCACTTTTTGAATATTCCAAAATCCTGACCCACCCCTATTGAATATGGCCAGAGGCACGGCAACGCAACACTAGGATTCAAGAACGCATTCCAGGAACCCAGAGGAATTCTTAAGATTTTCTAATTTCGAGTTATTATTGCTTCTTAAACAGATTTCACTAGTTCAGGTAAACAATGTATTGCAAACTCTTCCTTTTGTCTAACGTATTTGTCTTACAGAAGCACCATTGTGGTTATCTAGCTAACGCAGGGTCACAACTTTGCTGTGAGGGAGGCAGGACGTTGTGTTTTTAATTTAACCTCGGTGAAAGCAAAGACAACACGTGCCTTCTCACGAACTGTTATTCTTCTGTAGCCATTTTATGGTAAACTAAAATAATTTTTTAGCATGATTTGGCAGCGTGCTGTTACTTACTGACTGCAGCACACACAAGACCACCGTTTTAAAAAGGACTGTTCTGCTGTGCTTGTAACTAGTAACTCTACTACTTCATATGATAAGATTTTTAATAATTTTTAATAATTTTTTTTCAGTAGACGGAGACACAGACGACTCAAATGCAAAGTAGAACTATGAGTATACTCAAGCGACTGTAATAATAGTACATTTTAAATATTTGTTATTTGGAGTCCAAAGTGGCACAATTAAAAATGCATGCTTTGTCCGATCAGTATGACTAAGAATCATTAAACTCCAAATGCAGCACTTGTGTGACTGTAATCGAGTGGAGCGGCGAGGAGGCTGTGAATGAGCTCCACTCTGAGTTGCACCTGATGTGGTGAGGCACTGTGTCGTAGTCTCCCAGGAGCGCCCCACCTGCTCTTTTCTTCCTTATGCACTGCTGCAATCCCATCAGCACCTCCTGCGCCTCTTTTTTTCAGCCTCCCCCTCCTTCCCTAATGTCCTCTCTGTCTCCTTGCGACTGCAGCACAAACATGTACAGCCGACCTCCTTTTCCCCGATCTTTTCAACCCATGTGTGTTTGACAATGTGAACACTTTGACATAAAACAAACAAGAAAAAAAAGGTTACTGCATCTGATCCTGATCTGTCTCAGAAACAGAATAAAACACAACCACCCACTATTGTTGTCGCTGTCTCCCTCATATGCACAAAGTATCTGGAACAGGTCATTAGAGCGATGGTGTCTTATTCCTTTTTTTCCTGTTAAGGGTTAAATCATCGTTATGTGGGACGCTGGGAATGCAGCAATGACCACAAATTATAGTTGTACCAGCATTCCCTTTTTCCATTAGGAAATAAATGGTTTCAGAGCCACATCATCTCTAATGTGACACTCTGAGATGAGACATCAGCAGGCTGAAGTCACTAAGTGACTGTAATCTTTCTCTGAGGTCACTGTGAAACTGCCGATCTGATACGTGAGGTGAGAGGAGAGCTGTAAGCACTGATGAAAGTGTACAACGTAAACATAAATCTTTCCCGATTATGAAGTCTATAAGGTACGCGTATGTCTAATTGCACTGATTAAGCACGTTTGCTAACATTCGCCCGCTTGTTTCTCCCACAGAAATTGCAAGACATTTTCGCTTTGGGAGCCAGGAGGACGCCCATGAGTTTTTGCGGTACACCATCGATGCCATGCAGAAAGCATGCCTCAATGGCTACCCAAAGTACGACTGTCATTTTGGGGTTTTTTCAAAAATGTGTAAAAATGTCTAATTTGAAGAAAATTTGAAGATGTTTATGTGAATTGTGATCTTTATTTCCTTCCTCTCTGCAGGCTCGACCGGCAGACCCAGGCCACAACGCTGGTTCACCAGATCTTTGGAGGTTACCTCAGGTCAAGAGGTATAGACTTTTTATCCCACAGACAGAAATGCAGAAAAAAAACAACAACTCTTCAACTGTGCACTCTCTCCACATTCCACGTCCTACATTTTCTAAAAACAATAAACGCAGCAGTACGTGACTCGGTTCATCATCCAGTCGAGCATGTTGAGTAGAGCTGTCGACTGTAGCTCACATTGCATTAGGGGATATTTGTTGAAACTTGAATCCGGAACCTTTGAGTCCTGCATGTGCTGGTCTTGACGCTTTGTGTTTTTCACTGCTTAAGATGCCTTCAGTGACAGTGATGCTCTTTCTAAAATCTGTAACTTACTGAACTGTAACCAGACCAGAGATTTTATTTATTCTTAAAATCTTTTAATCACATCATGTCCAGGCTTGTTAAATGCGTGTTGTAATTGTCACAAAGAGTCCATGGTTAATGCCTTTTGTGTTTCTTAAAATCAAAATACTGAAGAAGCAGCAGTGCTCTCACAGTAAAAAAAAAAAAAAAAGGAATCTTGAACTGTTATATTTCCATTCAGCACAGAATAGCATTCTCAATATTAGTCAAGATAATAAATCATTGGCAGATAAACTAAGATCTAGAGATCTGGAACTCGTCAAATTTTCAGCATTTTCTGACAATGGGATTAGCCAGCAGGTGGTGTTATTTTGTAACAACAATCAACATTTTCAGCTATATCTCCAGTACTATGAAGCCCAACTATGCCAAAGAAAAAGCAAATGGATCAGGAAACACCCTGACATATTTCTTGCTGTGCTGCTGTTTTAGCTTTCACAATTAAGTTCCAAGTGTTTACAAGTGCCTGTTTTGGTCCAGTAACTAACGGCACTCAGACCAGACATGAGGATATTGAAAATTGCAGAGTGTATTTCCTCTTAACGTTGAAGCGGAGAGTCGGAGGCCAGAGGCTTGTGTGATATATTCCAGCAGTCACTGACCACCCTTTTTTCTTTGTCTTTCTAAATCTCATGTTTTTTAATCTTGTCTTTCAGTGAAATGCTCTATTTGTAAAAGTGTGTCTGACACATACGACCCTTATCTGGACATTGCTGTGGAGATTCGGGTAAGTTGCACAATATCTCATGACAAGCGTTTATTATTAAGAAAATACCAAATGTATGTAGTATGATTATGTTTCTGTTTTTGTCTGTCAGCAAGCGGCAAACATCGTGCGAGCCCTGGAACTGTTTGTTAAACCAGACGTACTAAGTGGAGAGAACGCCTACATGTGTGCCAAGTGAGTGGAGAGCCATTAATCTTTTCTCACATGAACCTGAACCTTTTCTCGGTGAATCTGCAGGGCATTGCTCTCCGTTACATATGTTCACATTAAAGATCCACTTTGGATGATGTATTGACTTGGTTTATCTCCACAGGTGCAAAAAGAAAGTGCCGGCGACCAAGCGCTTCACAGTCCATCGAACATCTAATGTCCTGACTGTCTCACTCAAGAGGTTTGCCAACTTCAGTGGAGGAAAAATCACAAAGGTTGGCTAAGCATTCTCTTATATGTGGCTGTTTGAAAGTTTCCCAGTGATCTCATGAGTCATTTATTCCCTCATCTTTCTTCTTTATGTATTTATTTTTTTAGGATGTCGGTTACCCAGAATTCCTGAACATTCGACCCTACATGTCTCAGAGCTCAGGCGATCCTGTTATGTACGGCCTCTATGCTGTTCTGGTGCACTCCGGCTACAGCTGTCACGCTGGCCATTACTACTGCTATGTCAAGGTGAGATGAGTCCAAAGAGCAATAATGAGAAACTTCAATAACAAAAGAAAAAGAAAAGAAAGGGAAAGTCTTTCCATACAATTTACACCGTACCTGCCAGATTGACATTACAAAAATGACCAACAATTATGTAGAATAATCAAAGGGAGGTTTAAAGAGATAAAATGTAATTTCAGTAGTTAGAGTTGAGTATCATTTGATGTTACAATATGTAGATAAATATGTATTAAATATAAATGTATTCTTTAAAACATTTGGTTTGACTAATTAAGTGACATTAAAATAAGTCAATTTAAACGGTACAGTAGATCTGTTCACTTCATTTGTCACAATCACTTGTCAGCTCAAAGCAAACTTAACAGTTTTAATACAAGAGGTTTCATCAGTTCTTGTTTCAACCAGGGCTGCGCAGCCTTAAATGGTGAGATATAATAGGGGTTTGGAATCTCTTGACACATGATTCTGAATCAGAGGGCTCCGATTGGATGACAAAGCGATTATCGAAGTGTGTGGTTTCATCAAAACAATTGATGCATTGAGGCACAAAAATTAAGTTGCGACGCGGGAAACCCAGAAGGTTTTTGCAATGCCGCTGCGGTGGGAAAACGTGGTAATACGCCTTACGCTCCCCGATATTCTTGATAGAGTGGTCAACTTGAGAGCTCGCTGAGAAGCCAGATTTAGCATGTGGGCACAACATCTCACATGAAGGTATTAACCCAGTTGAGCAGCAACGACCATGTTCGGGGCATTATCAGTCACAAAAACAACATATTTGATACTGAGATGCCATTCTTTTGCTACCTTCTGCAAAAACTCAGCCACATTTGCAGCTGTATGACTCTCATACATTGCTTTCGTTTAGCGCACATGAGAAGCTAGCTGCCAGTCGTCTGATAAAGTTAGCAGTTATGGTAACAAAAGATTCTGTGGCATTGATGTCCACGTATCACAAGTTAAAGCAATCCTACTGGCTCTATTCAGTGACTCCAAGACTTCAGCTTTGGCTGCGTTTTCCTTTGCAATGAAAGTTGCAATTGATTTGGTGATGCACCTGCGCCAGTGGAAATTCGCCATGTTGCGAAACAGTGGTGTTGAAATATGACATACATTTTCCCTAAAAGTTTTCAAATTTCCGATTGACTTTTCTGCATCGAAATATAATTGTTCAAGAGAGGAAAATGAAGCATCGAAGAATCTGAATTTTCTCCCACCCCTACTGTTTAACTTTAGGGGCTTAACTTTGTACCCAGATTGGATAGTTTGGACTCCTAAAGAGGTTTAAGAGTGCACAATATCAATAAAGTCTGTCACAGTACATATAGTTGTTTCATATGTAATTTATTTTATATCACATTGTCAGGATGTGACAAACTGTTACTATATGCTGCTGCACTAAATCTTGTAGTGGCAGCAAATCTGGAAATTCCGTGCCCTTATGGCCCAAAACAGCCAGAGAAGATAATTATCCTTTTTTGTTAAAGATCTTTGACATGTTTTGTTTTTGTTTTTTTTGATAGTTGACTTGTCCCATACTACCACTGACTGGTTTGCAGATTTTTTCTGCATTAGGTTAGAGTTGTAGTAGGGTTCCGGTGGGCTTCTGCTGCATTAAAATGTTGTCTCTTCCTTGTTTCCTGTCAGGCAAGCAATGGACAATGGTACCAAATGAATGATTCAATGGTGCATTCAAGCAACATCAAAGTGGTCTTGAACCAGCAGGCTTATGTGCTTTTCTACCTGAGGTAAGACGCTAAACCTGCAGCAAAAGATCTAAAAGTTGTTGTCTGGTCCTTCCTTCTTATATACTGTATAATATAAATGAGGCTGAGTCTTTCTTTGTGTATTAAAGAATCCCTGAAACCAGGAAGAATGCAGAAGGCCATACCACCAAGCAGGGGATGTTGCATCCTGGGAAGAACAGTGTGTCATCTGAACAGATAAAGAGGGCCAACCTGAACGGGCCTCTGTCATCCCCGCAAGTCACAAAGGTACGAGACGAGATCACAGCCAGCCTCCTGTTGGATATTTATGTTGAGTTCTAAATCTAATCTAAATCTTCCTTTCAGAAACTTGAGCCTGCGCAGCTGCGGAAAATCCAGTCCATGGATGGAGGTTTGGGTCTGCCGGTTTCCAGAAACGGTGTGAACTCTCAGCCGCAGCCCAGAATTTCCAACTGGACATCCTCCAACGGCCCTTCGAAATTGCCGGGTGGACCCACAGTTATAGAGGAACCTTTCAAGAAGCTGAAGAAGCCCTCCCCCCAGAGCCAAGCGCAGTCCCGCAGCAGCACTCCGACCCCGTCCAACAACGGAGTCAGCAGGATGGAGGGAGAGAAAAAGCAAGGTGCCGAGAGCAGGGGCATGGCAGCGTCTACCTCAAATAAGTCTTTGTCTGACTCGTCCTCTGCCGACACCACGGACTCAAAGGTAATATTTCCATTGCAGATTCACAGACATGCACGCAAATCTTTCGTCAAAAAGCATTTAGATGGATCCAAAATAGACCAAAATGTACAATGTGCATTACTGTCAAAGACAGCTATGAATTTTTAAAGGCGATCATCACGTTACAAAAACAACTGCAAAATATATGGAAATAGTTCAATAAATCGAATTTCGACAAACTAACTTTGACAAAAATTCTTCATATTATTCTGTATTTTATAAAATATATAATTTGTCACTATGTGTCATAGTGACATGTACTAGCTGAAATCAATTATTTGGTCTGCAAATTTTAGTCTCTACAGAAATTGGTGTTGACAAAATTTGGAAATGAGTGAGACAATTTCAAAAGATCAATAGATGGAGATCTTAAAATTACCTGTTTGGTCCAAGAAATTTGAAAATGTTCCAAATGCTAAAAATAATGAGTTTAAAGTAACATAAAACACAGAAAAAAGAGGTGCTCTACGGAAGTAGGGAATATTCAGATAAATGTTTTGTTCGTTGGGAGAAAGTCTCTTAAACAGTAATCAAATGTTGTGTCACTGAATTTTTAAAGCTCCAATGCAAATTTTTCAAGTTGCCAAGAGTCTGCGTACAAACGCCCATTATCCATTTTAAATGTGATCATTGTATCAGTATAGAAGAATTTAATTTTGTCTGAGTGTTTATAAAATAAATGAACTCAACTAATTTTTCACAATTGTAGATATTGCATTAATATTCTGAATATACAATCTATGAGTAATTTTAATTAACGTTATTATTAAAGAAATGCAGTGGGATGAAAAATGAAATATATGCCTCCAAAAAAAAAAGGAGCAGAAAATTGAAATGCGTCAATATTGTGTTTTGCCATCATACTAGCAAACTGAACATATATACTATACATTCCATGCATTATTCTGTTTCAACACAGATTATTAATTTTACTTCCCCGTATGTTTTATCAGTCTGCTTAATTACAAAATAATCTGTCTGTGTGTGTGAACAAAAAGTATTGTCATCTGTAGAAAGTTTAAAGAATGTATCTGAAAGACTTCTTGCAACCATCTCAGGCCAAGTGTGAATACAGACTCATGACGTCAGCCTGTAACTGCCTTCGCTTTTTGACCAGGACCCCGTCGGCCCCAAAAGTGCGCCTGCAGGAGAGACCCCCTCCACGCCGAGGAAAGGCTCAAACGGCCTGCCATCTCCAGCCAAGTGCGTGGAACGCTCTCAGAGCACGGAGGAACAGAAGACGGCGAAAATCAAGCCGCCAGCCCTCAATAACATCACGTCTGAAGCCACCAGCGCCATGTCCCCTCCACCGGCCAAGAAGCTGGCCCTGTCCGCCAAGAAGGTGATCTTCACGCGCATCTGCAGCAGCAGCACTGCCTCCCGTCATAGTGGACGCTCACGATATCTTGCTTTCCTGTTGCCTAACTACACTGTTGTCCCAAACTTACTGTTCATTTCAATAAGTTTTTAGTAAGGCGAGTAGAATCTTCCCTCCTGGTTTCTTTGCCTCTGTATGCAGTGTGTTGTTTCTCCAGTGTGCCTGTCTAATCAGCATGTTGGTACTCATTCAGAGGTTGTCTTTTATTTCCCTTCAGTTTGTCCTTTTTTTTCTAACCATTTCTAATTCTTCTCTGCCACACCCTCTCCTCTTTGTTTCCCTCTCTCCACCTTTTCTTACCATCCCCTTTTAAAACCTCCTTATTTTTGTCACATTCATGGCTATTTTCTTTAGACCACCAAGTTTTTATTTATGTCGATAACTGCAGGCTCGCAGCCGGAGTCCGAGCAGCATTGACGCTCCGCCCCCATCGCCACGCCAGCTGTCCGCTGACCCCACACATCAACGTCACCTTAATCCCCTCGCCTTTGCTTCACCCACTCAAGCTCACAGGTATGAGCGCTTAAATGTGATTGTACAAATCGTAGGATTTTTTCTAGAAATGAAAATAGATGAGTAACTCCAGATGTTGTCACCTGTTCTAATCTCAGAGTTGGTCCATTCCATTCACCTAAAGTCCAGTCATCGCCGCCTTTTGCCCACTCAAGTGGATCCTTCAAACAGCAGAGCCCTCAGAAACAGTCCCTTCTTTCCACACTGCAAAATCCCAACACCAGCCTCTCTCCTATAACCAACGGGCTTCACAGTGCCGCCCAAAAGATCCCCAAGTCTTCCAACAACCTCGGCTCCTCGGCCCCAGAACCCGACCTCAACAGCCCCGCAGCTCTAAAGGAAAACCACAAGAAGAAGAAGAAGAAGAGGAAAAGGAAGCGGCGACACTCTGAGGTGCAGGGAGACTCAGAGCCGGTCACGCCGCAGGCTGCAATGACGACCCTCGTGGAGTCGGCTTCTGAACACAAGCAGAAAAAGAAGAAAAAAAAGCGAAAGAGGGAGGACAATGAGAGCGAGGCAGCGAAGGAGAGGGAATGTGTCCTGTCTCACTTGGACGCGTCAAACCCGGACGAAGATTGGTGTCAAGCTGGCATATGGAGCCTTACGTCCCATCCAGATACAGAACAGCGTGAACAAAAGCCTCAGTCAGCCACTGCAACCCCAGCGAGGTGCGAGTCTACTCAGAACAAACAGGGAGGGGACTCGGTGAAGTCGAAGAAGAAGAGAAAGAAGAAGAAAAAGAAGATACAAGAGACAGAGGCTGTGCAGGACACAACATGCTCTGCTTCAGAAATGTGGGTGGAACTTTTTCCCCTCAATGTTTCTTTGCTACTTTTTTCTTATTTTACTTAACTTTGTAGAAATGCTATTTCTTTTTCTAAGTATATTGTTTCATTTTGGAAACTTATGAGGCAGGCAAAGAAGGTGATGTTGCTTTGGCTTTCATGTTTAATTCCGTTCACGTTAAGCACAACATCAGTCTGAGTAAAGTTATTTATTTCATTTTTACCCCATCAGTTCTTCTGGGACGACCAGAGTCGATCAGAACAACACGGAGGGTTTGATAATGCAGAAAAAGAAACTGAAGAAGAAGAGGAAGAAGCTAAAAGAAGAGGTGGGCCTCTGGGAGGAGAGTAGGCGACGTTCTGATGAGCAGAACGCCAAGCCGGAAGACGTGGAGACCCCCACAGAAGATGGAAAAATAAGTAAACAAGGAACCGGTATGTGAGCATGTGAGAATTGTGATGTGTTCGTGTGATGGTGATCACTTCATCACTTTCCTCCCCCCCCTCACTTCCAGCCACAGTGGTAGTATGGGACAGCCAAGTGAAGGACGGCTACAAACGCAACCAGGCGCCGGCGACTGATGGGAGCAAGTCCGGAGACCCCCTCCCCCGTGCTGCTCCCATGGCCTGGGATGGGAAAAAGACGAGTGGGGTGGTGGAGGAGCTGCTCAGGAATTCCTCGGATAAGGCCTACGGAGCCAACAGTGAGACACTGAGCGCTTTGAAAATGTTCTCGTGGCCTTGCTTTGATTTTTAAATGCGTCTGTTTGTGTGTCTTTAGTCCTCAGTTGGGAAGGGGAGGTCTCTACCATCAGCAGAGATGCTTTCGAAGACGCCCGCCACGCCAGGTTTGACACTGTGATTGACGAGTGGGACGAAGAATTTGACAGGGGAAAGGTGTGTTTGTCTTTCGGTCTTTAAATCGTAAGGCCCGTTGTTACTCTCTTCTTTAACTTCCCGGCTTTTGTTTGAATCAACAGCTGAAGAAAATGAAAAGCTACAAACAGGAGAAGTGGAGAAGCAGCAACATCTTCCAGAAGATCCAGGACAGGCGGAACAAGTGGTCCGTAACACCAGGAGGGAAGAGAGTGTTCGGGGTCCGTCGCTGAGGGTCAAGAGTGTTACTTAGGTTGCTCTGACTAGAAACTGAAACAAAACTGTAAACCAAACCTCTGTACCTTATCTCACTATTTAAAAAGTCTCTATGTTCCATTTATTCTGTAAAACTTGAGACCCTGAAATAGACATGAAAAAAAGCTCTAACTTGCATCCAGAGTCTGACTGAAAACTTTTAAAACACACGAATTGTAATTGGGCTTCTGTGACATTTTGACTCGCTCGTATCCTCTTTTAATCCAGATGCTACAGGAAGTGGCTCCAGCCCTTCCACGCCTGCAGCGTTTAACAGACATCCGTTCATGTCCACGTCCTTGTGGCTTTTAGCCGTGGCTGTTTCCAGCAGTCGGCCTTCAGTGAAATTAAATACAATTTGCCATATTTCAGAGTGGAAGGCTAAAATGAGTACGAACCTCGGCTGTTTTGTATTCCAAACTGTGCAAAATCTCTGCTTTTGCACACATAAGGGCTCTGTAGGTTGGATATAAAATTAAAGTGACCTTTTTTTTTTTTTTTTTTAACCCTTCTCTTGAAATATTTCTATGCCAAATCATAAAGATCCAAAATAGTTTTTTATTTAGATTTCTGTATGAATCTCTTATTTTATGCCTTTATCTGCTATTGTTTTACTTTGCAGTGTCTGTGTCATGTGGCTTGTTAAAAGGACCAAATTTTGCCTGCATATTGTTGGTAAAATGAGGGTTTAAAATCGCCACTTTTTTTTAAAATATGCTTGTCTAAATTGGTTCATCTTTTTTTTTTCCTAAGCTGTGTTTTGTTTTTACATCCACTCTGTATCCTCTGTTTTGTGATATAATTTTGACGGATTTTACGCCGTCAAAGCTACTCTGCTGCTTCAGGTGGAAGTGTTGAGCGCACAGGTTCTCATCATATCTGTTTTTCTTGGTGTTAACGGTGTTTGGACAGCTCACAGTGCATCTTGCTGTTGCAGGGCGGAGGTTGAGGTTGTTGGAAGAACTTGGGACATTCATTTTCCACCGCACGGCTTTAAAACTAAGTAGCTCATGTCGTCAGTCCAGCGTTCACGTGCTCTCGGTCTTGAGCGCCAATTTTTTCTTTCTCAAACGCTTCCTCACAAATGTACTGAAATGACATTATTTCGGGCATTGTGTTATAATGGGACCGCCACATGCTAATTCTTCTCCACTGCATATCTTTTATCTCTATGCAACTTTCTGATGGTTATGCTGGTCACCTAGATACTGGGCTAAGACTCAGGAACCCAGCCATCCTGTATCCTATCCTTGTCTCTAATCATACCCAATCTGGGTTACCATTTTGCATCCTTTACATCTTGTAGAAAGCGTTTTATACAGAGTATTTCAGGGTGGGGAAACCATGGGATCGTCTTGCACCAATCGGGGCACAGAGCTTAAGACTCAAACTAACGTAATAACGCTTTGCCAATGTAAAAGCCTGTACAGTCCATCTTGTGCTACCTGTATCCCTCCTGTAAAGATTTGCCCATGCATTTCTTTTCATTCTAGAGATGTTGCCTTCAATTGGCTATTTAAAAAAAAACAACAAGTATAGGAATTAATGTTATATGAATATATAATTTAAAGACAAAAAACACAGATCTTTAATGTGCTACAAATACTTGGGTCAGTTGGTGGACGTTAACTTGAGAATTAATCTGCAAATGTGTTAGTTTGTGTGTAAGAAAGTTGTCTGTTTTCACACGAGGCCCTTCCTTATGTCACTAGTGTGTGAAGTGCGAAAGGATTTGTACGTCGGCGGTGAAATTGTATAAGGTGTTACAGTCAAAACTGGCACGGGAACATTTACCAGTGTGGATGGATTGCCTACATGTTTGCATTGATGGTTCTGTATTTCGCACCACTGTTTTCTGACCAGGGAAGAGGGCTTTCATACTGAAAGCGGCTCTTTCCACACTATAGATGACTATCAAGGTGCAATAAAGTTGTGACTTTTGTGAGCTGATTGCTTTTTCTGTCCTCTGCTGGTTGGAAAAGAGAAAGGAGGGATCACCCAAAATTAATTTAGCCCCTGACAAATCAATGTTATGCTCCATCATTTTATATTAAGTTACTGTTCAACATTAAGGTTTCACTTTTAAAAACACATCATTTCACTGCAGTCAAAATGGCCTCTTTGCATTCTCTCTTTAAAGCTGAGGCCAAACACTTTAATGCGACATCAGTGATTAACTAGAGTGTTAATCGTGCACCCTGATACCTAAATCTGTTTCAATGTTTTAACAGCACTATCAGTTGAAAAGTTGAAATGGGTCGCTCAAAATGACGAACCACTGAATTTGCAGCTCCACTCCACACAGCGAGTCTGCTCTTTTTGCTGCCGGCTCCTCTAAACAGGAGCTGAAGTAACTGAGAAAGTGAGTAAAGTGTAACCTAGACAATTGTTGGGCATCGTCGTCTGGTCTGTTCAGGCCAGATCAGGCCTGACTGGAATAGGATTTAGTGGCTTACACCGTATTACTTTAAAGCTGATTTGATGGTTCTGAATTTTCTGCTTTTCTTTGCTTGCTGACAACTGGCCGTCTTCTGCGTCGTATAGAGGACCAAGAGGGACAAAAACTTAAAAACAGATGACTTAATAATAAACAGCCTATATTATTGTTCAATTAAAGATTGAAATGTAGCACTACATGAAAGGTAGTCAGACAAATTCAATGACAGCAACTTTTCATCTTTGATTTCAAAAAAGAAATATATAT
>KV751340.1:3891100-3915980 GCA_001698575.1 Mola mola
GAGCTTACAAGAAAAAAAAAAAGGTATATATTTTTTTGCACTTCTAACTTTACCTGCGTGGCGCGAAGTTGGGCGAAGGTGACGTCAGGCGCAGGATGGGCGGGGCCAGAATGTGCCCCGGCGTCTCTGGATGCGCAGCAGCAACAGCGGCGCACGCACGCACACCGGTTAGAGCGGCAACAAGCCGGTCGGAGAAAGTGACACAGTGAGATACCCCCTGTGGAGCTGAGAACCAGGGGGAGCGAGGGGAAGAGATTCGGATCGGCTGCCGAGACATCCCAGGACAGCGACGCCTACAGCCGCATCAGGACCACAAGGCGGGGATGGAGGGGCAGAGTTACGGTATGTCTCCATCTCGTTCTTGGACGCAGTGCTTTGACCGGCTCAGCTGTGAGTTCAGTTGTGTTCGCCTCCTGACTGGCTGATGGGACTGCTTGGATGACAGCACCCTGAACGCATCTGGTGCGTTCAGTCGCACAGGGTCTCGCGGTGAACTGTCACTGACGCGCACAGGGGAGGAAGACAGCTTAAAAACACCTGTATTCAAAGCCCAATGGTATGAAATAAGATCTGTTTGATGACTTATAGAGCGTCAATGCTATACAGTCAGTGCTGTGAATTAAAAAAAAGTGTTCCCCACCTATGTGAATTCACAAGGTTGATATATTCATACAATCCAGTCTTTTTAGATGACATATTTTAACTGAACGCCTTCTCGCAGAAGCCCTGGCATCATGTACAGGCTGATGATGTCAGGCCCTGATGAGCTGTGGCTGATGGCTCAGTTTGCGCCATGATACAGGCTTCGTCTCAATTATTTAGCAGTTTAGTCTTTTTTTTTTTTTTTATTTCTGGGCGCTTAATGCATCTCAAAATAGAACCACCAGCAATGGCCTCATTGCAAGATTTCAACTAATGCTGTGCCTGAAAGAAGGCAGCACTGGTCCCCTACATCACAACATCACAAAAACAACATTGTGATCTCTGCATGAGATCATTATTTCGTCTGTCATTGAGCAATTTCTATTAAAGTTTTGTCTAGTTTTTTTTTTGTTTTTTTAATGCTCATTACCAAGTTGTGACCTCTGGATTGTGTGTTTGCTCCCATCGTATTTATTTCCTTGTAGAGTCGGTTGACAATTATGTAATTATGTGCTAAAGTGTGAGACACCAGAGGAGGGAAGTGCTGTGGTAAGACTCTCCAGCCTCCCTGACACCTCCTTAGTCAAACCAGCGGAGAATTGTGCATCATATCGTCGCTCCTGGCCCCGAGCGCCACGACTAGAGTCTGAGAGAGAGAGGGATTTATTTTAAGTTCAATTTCATTATTAATGCAGAGCAGACGCCACGAAGTATCATATTCATGCCAAGGGATAATCTGTATTTTTCATGGAAACGTCCCGTTGCACAACATCGCATCATCCTCTAAAATCGGCTATCCTGGGATTCATGGGCGTTGCTCAGTTTCAAGACTCACTTCAAAAGGTGCTGGTTGTCAAAAAGTCTTTGTTTTATCTGTTTTTTTGGAGCTCTTTTGCCATCTTCTGTCAGTGTGGCTCAGTTTTTCCTTTCATCTCATGAAACTTGTGCACATGAACGAAACGCTGTGCTAGTTTCCAGGCGTGGTGCACTACAGCGGCAGACACTGTTCGCCTGGTCTGTGGTTATGGGTGTTATCTCTCTTAGTATCCTCTTAGCTGAGTGATTGATGGAAATGTAGCTGTTGTTGTTTTCCTGTATGCACCCACTCTTGTGATAAGCCATTTCACTCCAGCACTGAGCTCCTGCAGCAAAATCTCCACATTGCTTTAAAGGACCTGGTGCCTCGAAGTCTGTGCAATGTGCTCTGCGGTTGTTCAGCCTTAGTGCAGTAACATCACTTCCACGAAGGCTGGTTAGCAAAGCCAGATGCAAGCGTGATCCCATTGTTTTGTATCACCGAATCTTCAACAGTCAGACCAAGAGAAGCACACAAAGTCGGGATGTTCAAGCTTTGAGGCAGCTGTGGTGCTGGAACTCACCACCGGAAAGGTGTTTTATTCCAGTCTATATTTATCAGGCTCCACTTTATTCTGGTGAGTGTTCAGGTGAGGCGCATCAGCAGGAGGTGCTCGCTCTGCTCCCACCCAGCCAGTTGTTAGTCACTGGAGATGCTATGTAGGAGTTCCACCAACACAGATCACTGAGGAGCTCTCTCTGCAGGCGTTGTGCCCCACCGAGGGTAGAAATCCTTCAAACAGCCTTCCTGGCTGTTCAAACACAAACACATGGGCAGATTTCATCAAAATCTCCCAGCCGACTGAGCTAGATGAGGGTTTTTTGCTGCTAACGTTTGTGTACGACATGTGAGACCTGCATGATGATCTGCGTCTCTGTGCGTGACTGAGGCCTTCTGGCTTGTTGGCCAGCTGAGAATAAGGGTGCTGTTACATGCTGTGGCCACCTGGTGGCACGTCTGCGCAGGAGCCCGATTCCATGTTCCTTTGGGTCCAGTTTTATGGTGCTAAATCCAGGCCATGACACAGCTCCACAGCTCTGTGCAGAGGAAATCTCAGCAGCACCACACACGTTCAATTAGATACTGTGCACGTAGATTTATGTGATGTAAAAATGTTAAAAAATACTGATTATAGTTTTAATCAACAACCTTCGACTAAAAGCGGAGTTTTCTGGCTCGGCTACAGAACAATTCTGTAAATATTATACAGCATACAGCAGTTTAATCCGAGCCAAACACCTAATGCAGCTCTGTGTTTGGACTCTTTCGGACAAAGACTCCGGATTCATGTGTGCTGTTTGAGCGCTCGCGTAATTGTTCAGAGCTTCGAGAGTAAACAGGCTGTGTGTGTGTTGGTGCTTTGGGTGCTGACCAGGCACTGAAACATGCTGCCTACAAACGTGTTCACCGCATTTCCTTCAACCTGTAAGGGTTGTAAAGCCGATTTTCTCTTGCATTGTCTTCTTTGCCATTGTCAAGTCTTTTTATTCCCAGAAAATTAAATACAATGCGCAGACATACATAGTACAATATACATCTAAATACTGTAGGCCACTTAAATCAAACTACTGTATCTCCATGTCACTTTTGTACTCGATGTCACGCGAGACAGCATTTGTTTTTTATTCTGCCTTATTTTCTATTATTATTTGTCTTCAATGATCCTGTCTTGAGCTGCTGAAATACTGGAATTTCCTCTCTGGGAATTGATAAAGGAATATTATCTCATTCTATAGCTTATTTTAAATATCAGAATATTTTTGACCATAGACTGGGGGGGTAACTCTCCCGTATATGATAATTTGATTCAGTGCAATCTGATACAGTCCCTAACGTTTGTTAGATGATGTTAATGCCGTCATCATTTAACATTCTAATTTTACACGTGTGGATATTCCCTCCTGTATCTGACTTATCGGGGAATCAAATGTTTGCGTTACTTTATGACGTAGGAAAATTTAACAAGAGGCGTTAATAAAAGTTTGTGAACAAGTTTTGCAGACTTTGTTCTTACGTTTTGTTTGTTTTCTTGTCCAGACCCTGGAGGCGAATTTGTTTGGACTTTCAAACACCTTTTTCAAAACCGAAAGACGACAAATGTATAATTTTACATGAACTTGTGCTCCTTACTTTTAAACCAAACAGGGAATTTTTGTGAAGTCGCTCTACGACTGAAGAAGGTTTCAGACTAAATGTTCACTAATGGCCACAAATAGCATGTAAAGAAACTGAAGGGAAGAGATCATGAAATATTTGCTTTCCTGTCGGCTCAGATGGACGG
The DNA here is from genome assembly GCA_001698575.1 of Mola mola. Taxonomy (NCBI): domain Eukaryota; kingdom Metazoa; phylum Chordata; class Actinopteri; order Tetraodontiformes; family Molidae; genus Mola; species Mola mola. The sequence continues at coordinate 3,894,880 of KV751340.1, forward strand.
AAATGAACCACACTGTCCAGGAATACGAATGTGTTTTGTCTTATGTGGACCCAGAGAGGTAAAATAACAACAGTAACACCTTCGGCAGTGATTCGGGATATGGACGTTCTGATGACCTCGGAGCTTGATGAGCTGCGAGTGGAAAACGTCTTTAATATCTGGGTCTTCCTTTTTCCTTTTCCTGTTAGCACAGCCAGCTAGCCGCCTTCACCTCCACGTGCTTTTTCACCAATTTTCAACTTGTTTACAGTTGTGGTGGACGTGTTATTGTTTTGGCTCCGTGATGACAACATGCTAATATGAGTTGCGGGAGTTGAGTTGTGGTCACAGCTTTTTTTTTTCCAATAAACATTATTTGGATCAAATACCGACCCTTTCAAATTCAAAATATATACTAAAGTCCTCAACATGTTGACTGACCATAGAACATGACACAAAAAGTAATGAAAAAGCATAAATTACGATTCAAATGCAAATCTATAAAGAACAAACAGTACGCAGATGATTGTGGCGCAGTGTAACAGTAAACAGTACACTTCTAACTTCAATGTTAAAAAAAAAATGATTGCAGAATAAGATCAGCTTCTTCTCTCCCAAATACCTTTTAAATAGATACCCCAACAAGATGTAACACGAGGCGATAAATCAATCAATCAATAAATAATCATCGGCCATGTGGATGTAATGACTGACTTGGGTGAAGACGATCCCTACAGCAGCTAGAATACTGTGATAAGTTTAGATTAAATTAAACCAGGAATACTTAAGTTGCACCACAATAGAGTCATATCCGAACTTTCAAATGAGAGCTGTTCACACCACCTGCAGCTGCTGACACCACACTGTTATTCAGAGGCTGCGCATGGGGCCGTGTGGAGGCCACAAGCACGCTAACACAGAGAAGAGAAACGTTGGTGCTGACTCCACTGTGCGCCGCGCTGCCATTGTCCTCGTGATGGGGCTGCTCCTCTCGGTGATGCGCACCTGCAGCGTTTTAAAGGGGTGCGCAGGTTCATGCAGGGGTCAGCGTGAGGGGCCCAGCACAGTGGCGGCAGAGTGGCCGATAACCGTTGGATCAGAGTCGGTGGGAAACCTGCAGGGATGAAGCGTGTGTCGCCACCTGGCACCGGACACCGTCTGTGACAGAGTGGGTAGAGTCGAGGCAGGTGGTGGCGCTTTGCTACCCAGGAGGAAGTGAAAATCGAAAAAAATCTGTAGGTTGTAAACACATCAAGTGGTGAAGACCAGGCCAGTTTCTTTTGTCGAGGGCACATTTGTGTCCGCCGGCCCCCCCAAAAATGTGACTGTGTTGAGGCGCAGAAGTAATGCAATCAAAACAAATGCCTGGCAGTGTTCAGCCCAGGAGCCACCCATTACTTCCAACCCGTTGCCAAGCAACAAAGAAAGTCTGGATTTTTATGTACAAAGCTTTTGGAGCCAAAAACGACGAGTGACTAGAAGCTGAAAGCAACACGGAACTCAAGCGCCGTCCTGCACAAAGTGCTGCTGATGGCCGTGAATCCAACACACCGTAAAACTCCGACTTCAACTGGCTCCCTAATCGATTTTCCTCCTGTGATGTGTGTTTTTTTCCAACGAGTGATTGATTGCCTCTAAATTGAGAGGAAACGAGGGATCATTACACATTAAAATGCAACCTGACTGTTTCATTTGTGTGGTTGGGTCTGGGAGTATCTGTGTGAACCGGTATGGAAAGCAGCCAGAGAGAGAGAGAGCAGAGGAGGATTGAGGGAACAGGAAAAAAAAAGGGGGGAAATGGAGAAAGCAGAAGTGATATCAGAATCTGGTCACGTTGCACGTTCTATTCAAGGGGGAAGAGAAAGTAGATGAGTGTGAGAGCTCGGATGAGGAAGGAGGAAGAGAGAGGGAGGAGAACGCATCTCACGAGCAGGATTAGGTGAGTCAGGGTGACTCCGTCTATGGATCGAGTGGCCAGGAGCGCCGAGTGACTCTCCGCGGCCGCAGCAGGGAGCCCGGCCCTCCGCCACCTCTGAGTTCCTCCCAGCTGTCAGAGTCGACAGGACAGGACATTTCTGCGTGCAGATACAAGAGATGCACAGGATGGGGACTGTCAATGAGCTCTGCATGTCCAGCCTTCATACATTCTTGTGTCCAGCTATGAAGCCATTCCAAGAAGCTACAGGTAAAAAAAAAAAAATCACAACTCTGGGCCTTTTAATGCACCACTGTAGTAAGATCCCATTTTAATGCGTTGGCTGTCGGCGTTCTCATCACTTTGAAATGATGTCTCATGAAGTGGAAAACTTGTTGGCACAAAGACATGGACGGATTCAGAGGGAGGCTCTTCTCATTAAGCTGCACTTAAACCTCCGAGCACGACTGAGAAAACGTCTTTTCTCGCTGAGCAGATCAGATCTCTGTCAGGTGTCGCACAGCAACGCTGGCTGAAGGTTCAGGTCAGCGCGTCTGTGCGCTCCAAAACGCCGATAAACAACCCGTGTAAATCCGGTCATTCGTTTTCAAAACAAAACCAAAAAAAAAAAAAAAAAAAAATATTTTTTAAAAAAAAAAAAAAAAAAAAAAAAAAAAAAAATACATTCGTTTCCAAAAACAAACAAACAAACAAAAAAAAAAAGCAAATCGTTTTTCCAATTTCCAATTTTTGCGCGCTCAAATGAAACCTGGATAAAACGGATAACGAGCGTTGCGTGACCCGTAAGCGGAAGTGACGCACAAACGAGGAAGTAGCGTTCTTATAGCCAGTGTGACAGTTTAATTGGTGAGGCGTCTCGTCGGACGCCAGTGGTGAAGACAGCTGAGAGTTTAGCAAGGGGAAGCACAGCATCACAGAGCCGCGTGATCCGAGGAGATTAGATTCGTTTTGAGTAATCGAGACAGAAGTCATCTGACCGCAGCATTTTGCTGAATATTGTCGAGTATAAAAAAAACTGTCTTTTTTTGGGGTGGGGGGGGGGAATTGGGCTTGGCAACATATAAAGTGTGAAATATATTGTTATCCTGCTTTAAGAATATACTGTATGTCATCTGAGGTTTTGGATTTCTTTTTTTCATGGTATGTACGGATGCACAACATGATGGCAGTCATATCTGTATATGTTATGTAAGTCATTTTTTAAAATATCGGTATTGCAAAAATGTTTCAGTGTTTATCAAAGCTGATAATCGTAGAAACGTAGTTTAAAAAGAGCATATCGATTAGTATATCATTGAATAGCGTCCTTAACAGCCATTTTACTTATCAGTCATCACTGTTTACCAAAGTTTCACATCGGCGTGTCCCTACATTAAATACTGTATATGATTTACCTTGTTTTAGAGGCTGCAATGCAATAAAATTCTGTAATTTTTTAGAATTTTTTGAAGTATTCTTAGCTTTAATACTTCCCATGAGCTACTTCAGTTATCAAATCCAGTTTACAGATGATTCATTATGTATCAAAAATCTCATTGTGTTAATATTTTGTCAGAGTGCCAATACTCATCTCGTAAATATTGTTGCAGTATTGACAGTATTTGGTCAAACATATTGTCGTATTTGATGTTCTTGCCCCAGTCCTGGCTTTTATTCAGAGCGTGCGTCGTACTAAAAAGTGTGATTTTATTTTAGGCTCCTACTGCTTAGAAATTGAAGGTAAAGTTCTCAGCACTTACAGTATACAGATTCAGATTCAGAATACTTTATTTATCCCCGAGGGAAATTGTTAAATAAAAACAGATTTCAGCGGGGATCTCTGATGTTCTGGCCGACAAGCCGGCCGGCCTCAGTGCGATCAGCTGATCCCTGGAGTAAACAGTGCGGCCATGAAGTCGCAGCGCGGCGGTGCTGAGTAATTCCGTAAAAGTTAAGGAAAAGACCAGAACTCTCACGACCAACATGTTAGGAGAGGGCACAGCTTCAAAAAGTAGAGCAACAAGTATGAAAAAAGACAGAGAAAGCTAAGGCGAAGAAAAACTATGAAAACTTAAGAACACAAGCCGGAGCTGCACGCGCGTTCGGCGCATGCGCACTATGAAATGAAAATATATTGTATAAAGGCTGAAAGCAGTGCATTCCTGAAGGCTTAATTTCACTCTTTTCATTCACCAGTTTTTGATGAACTGCTCTGAGAAAATGTGAGGGCAGCCATTACATTCCCGGAAGAGATTGGGCATCGTTCTGTTTGTGACGCTGTTTCTGTTTGTGGTCATGAATCATGCAAGTGATTCATGTGTGACTCATTTAATGGTTGTCTAGTAAGTTAACATTGTGTCAGCGGAATCTTCAATCACGCACTTAAATAGATCCAAATGCTGGATGATGTGAACTGCTGATTAAAAAGAGACTAAACGAAACAAGTGCAAACATGAGTGAGAAGCTTGTGTTTGAGTTTTTTTATCTTCCCTTTGGTTAATAAAGCCAGGGTCCTTTTGTAACTCTAGTGAGTCTAAGGTCGCGTTCACACGAGCCTTGTTTGGTCCGGTTGAACCGAACTCTGGAGCGTTTACACCTCTGTTTGTCTGGGTTGGTTTGAACGCAGCCAGAGACCTCTGGTGCGAACCAAACAACCGGTCTCTGGTCCGCCTGAAAGATGTGGTCTTGGACCCTCTTGTAAGCGAACTCTGGAGCGAATCATCACTGTTGTGGACCCCATCCACACCAAATCACCGCAAGCGTACTATCTACACGCCATTTCCTGTTTTGGTGGCTGAAGGAGAGGTTAGAAAGTTGTGGCCCACAAAAGGAGCACCAGGGGACAAACGTGGAGCTATGAAGAACAAAAATGCCTTCCGGAAATATGAGAAGAGGACAACATTTCTTAACTGTTAGAAAACGCACACAAGAACACGGAGGTGATCAAAATCTTAAGTGAAAGAATGAACAGAATGAATTTAGTATGCAGAGCAGTGTGGAATTAAGGTTTAGAAGCTGCAGAAAAGAGGCAGCGCTTCCGATATTAAAGACGACCTCAACAATATTTTGAACACAAAATGGAAAATAAATGAAAAACATGAAAAAACAAGCTAAGATCTGCTGTGTGTTGCTGATCTCATTAGAGCCAGCCGTCTTCCGTGCTACATTCTCCTTATTGCCTTTCAGGAAAGGCACCAATTATTAAATTAATCAGTGCACGTTGTCTGGCCATCCGCTAACATCTGCTGATATACACTCCAGATCAAGATGAGCAGGAAAATAACGTGCCGCCGAGCTATCTGACCAATAATTGAACGGAATGCCGTGCACATGACTTGTGAACGGGAACTGAACCGGCTGAAAAATGAAAAAGTGTGTCCAGTGTGCATCTGGTCCAATTTATTATCAATGATTCTCTGGTCTTCAAAATTAAAATTTATGCATTTTAGTTTAACATGTTTTATTGACCTGAATTCTTGAACAGATATAGATGTAAAAAAAAAAATCCCAGTCTTTTTAAATTATATTGATAATAGTACAATTACATTTTTTACAAATCTAACCCCCAAAAAAGTGTCAAAAATATGTTTTCTCTTTCATTCTTCACATTTTGTGATAACTCAGCTTTCCTTGCCACCCATTTGAGGCCATAGTTACTGGATCACAGGGTGCAAACTTCTAGCTACGTGCAACGTGCACACTGATTACAAGGCCCAACTGACCATTAGACTCCTTTGCAGAGTTGCATGAAAGAAGATTAGAATATTACTGGATGTGCGCTTTGCTTCTTCGCCAGTTTTGCCGTGAGAGGAGGCTGTCTTCCACTGGTAAATCACAGTTTGACATGTTTTGGATGCGGATTGAGACAGACTGCCAGCAAGCTGCTTCAAAGAGGAGTGTGTGGGAATCCAAAAAAACCCCAAAATAAACAGAATCCACACAGCTCTGCGAGCCAAGATCTTTCTGGTAGCATGGCTGGATTTGATATCCTCTGAGTTTTTAGTTGTGATTAAATAACATGAAATGAATGTGCATGGTAGTTGCGGGTTGACTTGAAAATAATGTTTGCCGTTTGCATGTTTTGGGCTCTCTGACTTCTGTTGAACTATACATGGTGACTCCATCAAGCTTGCACCCCTGCGGACAAAATCCGTCTATGAACAGCAGGAGTTTCACTTTTTCACTTGGGAGACTTATGCAGAATTAATTAGTTTACAGTGATAGTTGGGATGATGGTGTCAGCTGCAGAAAATGTAAGCAGATTGCTGCGAGTCTAGCCTAAGGAAGAGTGACTTCCAGACAGCTGTCGTCCTTCATCAGAACCTCTCTCCATTTCACACTGTCTTCCTGAATTTGTCACAATAGATGCTCCTCTAAGAGCAGGTGAGTTCTGCTACACGGAAACACCAGACATTTTCTTGCTGTGAAATGCATATTAAAAATAGAACTTAACTGCAACATGATTGGCTGCCCACAGAGTAGTTTTATCCCACTCATGACCACATAAGCAACAGGAGAGCTCCTCAGTAATTGGTCCTTCCGGTTGGTGCTACCTCTCACTTGTAAAATTATAGGATGGAGCGAACTGGAGGTCTCATTACATCTGACAGCACATTTCAAAATCAGCTCATGTAACATCGAATCACACATGGAGCCCCGAACCTCTAGCCACGGCTCACTCCAAAGTCTGTCCGCAACGCACTTGGTCATCTCCTTATTTTTCCACATCTAGTGTTTGCTCATTTCAAGATGTGATGAAAAAACGAATGTTTTATGTAAGCAGATTAGAAATAGTGAATCACATCATGCCATTGTGTGAGTTACGATGTACTATCTGCAAGAGATACTCTGGAACCTCTCCTGCTCTTTCTTCTATCTGCAGAAGTGTAACTACTACAGATGGTCAGCAGGGGTCACTATTAGCATCTCTACATTTTTTATGCCTAATTCAACTGTATGAAATTATCGACTTGTCACTGCATTGTTATTTCAATCTGGACAAATTAGGTAGAGCTTTGTGGCTCAGGAATGATGCTGATCATTGTCCAGTTATAGTAGTAACCTTATAATAGAGAGAGAAAAAAATTCTCCAGGTTAAATTTTAGAGTACAAATTTGGATAATACGTTTTTAAAGGAAAGCCTGAGTACTAAAATGGCAATATGGAGTGTGAAATACATGGACGTTAGTGTTACCACACATGGGGCTCCAATGGAGAAACGACGATGAATGCAATTTTGGAGAGTGAGGCCTTCCTCTCCAGTGAAAAATGTTAAGAAATTAAATGTTGGTAAAATGATGTATTGGCAGAGTCTTATATACACTATAAAAACTGTTTTCACATTTATCTGCCAAAGAAGTGAAGTGAAGCCCACAAGGATGATTTGTGGCTTGAGCCATAGTTTTGAAGCCACTCAGGATCCAATAGTTTGGGTACAAAGGTGTGTAGGAACTCGTTTAAAGAACAGGGTAGGAAATAGGCTCCATTTTAAAATGATTTTAATGTGTTACTGTAATTACACCACCTGTATTAGAGAATTTTAAAGTATGGAATTATGATTTGCGGAGAGGATCTTTTAGATCAGACATCGGGATGTGTTGACCGTGGCTAAATTTGTTTGCCCTCAAGTCTTCCAGTGTCCTTGATGGATAGAACAGAACAGAACGGAACTGGACTGGACATAGTCAATAGTTTTCTCTGAGACTGATTGATTTGATCGATGTACGGGGAGACGAGGAGCTTGCTTCAATAGAAGAAAACGCCCAAACGTAAGAAGTATCAAATCGCAGTGCCACTCACAACAACACTAAACAACACTAATCCGGGGTCTTAACGCAGTCCACTGGCTGTGCAACAGCTATTTCATAATATGGCTTGTGTGGGGTTAAAATGTTCCTGGGTGTCACTGAGCTGCATGTTTAGCTGCTGGAAGAGCATTCACCCAGCGTCATTGAAATCCATCCAGTAGATTTTGTGCAATCCCGCTAATTAACTAACCAACCAAGAGGTAAAAATCCAAAACATACATTTAGATAAGAGGAATGCTTGAATAAAACTCCAGAAAACATTTTCCTTTAAAAGACTTTCTCCAGTTCTCCGGAACTTATAATCAGCTGCTTCTTCTAACTTGTGCAAAACCCTTTTTACCGTTATAACGCTGAGTTGATGTTTGCGTTCAATTTGGATGAGGAAGTTGCAGTCAACAGTACGTTATATCAACTGAGGATCTTTTATTTCAAATGTCACTCAGGTCTCTGGTTTCACTTGTTGTTGGCCTTTGGCAAAAAAAAATTCAGAGCAGAGCCTGGGGACACGGATGAACTCGTAATAATGAGGAAACTGTGCGTGAGCAGCCTGGGCCTCACACAGGCTTCATTGTCACTGGAGTCTGGGCTGCACAACTGAGGCATTATGGGCCACGGCTTGAGCACGAGAGCCTTACAATGAAGTGGTAGCTCAGACTAGAGCCTTTCAAAGGTTTGGGTCATGATGATGTTACGCTTTGAACCCATATGGGTATTGAATCCGAGCACTCGATTCCAAGTCTTGATTCTGGATTTGAACTTGTCACATTTACAAGGCAGCCAGGCAGCCGGGCTTTTGGCACATTTCTTCTTTGATGACTACATCAGATCGGATTGGAGAAGAGAGACCGACTGTGAGTGTGGCATTCCTCTTTGGCCTGCCGTGCCTCCTCCCTGAAATATGCAGCCAAGAAATGTGTACCTGCCACAACAGAGAGGCCGTCAGGTTCACCTTCGATCGTAGGGATTATAACATCAATATACTGTTAACGGGCCTGGATGAACCATGGAAGTGATGATATATCAGGTCTATTTCAAATGTCACTGAATATTTGTATGCGGTGGCATTCGTTGCCAACGGCAGATGCTGTTGCTTGTTTCTACAGAAAGGTTAACATTTGTTTCCTGGGTAAAACTGTGCCCACACGTGTGCTCTCCCCGCGGATGTGGTGAATCAAACACCAGTTCAGCAGAAGCTGTGTGTGTCAGTCACCTTGTCCCTGCCCCCACTCAGGCTCGTCCCAGCAACAGTTCACACTGAGAGACCAGGCGGCAAACGCGTCATCTGGCCCATTATCGCACCTCCAGCCTGAGCAACGTCATAGTGGCAAAGATCAGAGGCTGGTACCGGATATGGAAAAGAGCCTTGCGCTAAAATAAAAGTCTAAAATTACAAGCGTGGACATTAATGCGTCTCAATAACGTAAAACATTTTGGAAAAGTTCACTTTACCGTAATTTGTTTGATACGTGCCCAACGTTTATATTCTATTACGCGCTAAAGTGAAATATTTAACGGTTTTGATGATTTTAAGATGATGATGATTATGTTAAGGTTAGACAGTTGCAGGAAAATACTCTTCTTCCTCTTCTTTCGACTATACCTAGCTTTTTCTAGGTGTTTTCCACTGTAAGCCCTAATCATCAAAACTTACATAGTAAAATTCTTGAAAAAAATTTGATTATACCTTCTTGAGGCAATGGTGCAGCAATACAACCAGTCAAGAAAATTATATGTATATATAATATAATCTATATAATATTTTAAATCACCTAATAACCTATTGAAAACAGATCTTTGTGGAGATACAAATTTGTGTGGGCTGAATGCACTTCCCAAAATCTCTTGATTCAAAAAAACAATATAGCTTTGTCCCCAGACAAAATGTGCAGAACATGATAACTAGCCGATGATCCACAGAAATTCAAAGTAGCTTTAGTATCCAGATTAAGCTATCCATGAGGTCACGATAATTGACTGAAGCTACGGAATCTGAAGTGCATGCGGCGCATTCGCGCCTTTGCGTTTTAATGTGAAAGTCTTGACAGGAAGCTGTTGACTCCGCTCGGCGTGTATTGACGGAAGCTGGCCCGAGGTGAAGATTGGCTGGTTAAAGTCCGTCGGCTCTCCAAACCACTCCCTTGAGCCGTCGACGCAACAGTTAACAGCGTAACCGCTCCTGAGCGCGTTCAGCAACTCGCCAGAAAAAAAACAAAACAAAATAAAATAAAATCAATATATTTATCGATACCTGTATCCCGTCGAAGTCTCGGTCCCCCGGACGACACTTGAAACTTTTCTGAAGTCGGAACCTTCGAGGCGGACGCAGCATGGTGTTAAAATCGGAAGACGGCGTAGGTGAGTGATACGAGTCGACGAAAGCCATTTTTGTTCGCCCTAATGTCAGAATGTCTCCACTTCACTCTTCACCGTCAAATTGTGTTATTGATGACGTCACTAGCGGTCCGGAACCTGGAATTTATGTATTTTCGGTAAAGTTTTTGGATTAAATCACCAACGTGTGCGTTTCCCTGGGCCTATTTACAGTGTTGACTTTGCCATTTTTACCGTCACTGTTGTACCCGTGCTTGTGTTATCATCCCCGTGGTCGAATTCCTCCCCAAAACGCCGATGCGAAGATAATAACTGAGGAATAAACTATAAATTCAGATTTATAGTGGCCATAGTGGCAATAGTACAATCCGAAATTATTTACGGGCGTTAAATATCGTCCAGTAACACCAAGTTAATGAAAACATTTTAAGTTTGTATTGTTAGCTATTCTGCTCTGTGCATCTGGATGTGACAGTTCACACAATCTTAACATTTGTCGAGATGTTCAAAATGACACTTTGTGCACTGTTGATTTCGGTCCTACTCATGACATGTATAGTTAGAAACACGTTTGATGCTTGGCCCTTCATGCAGGAAACGCTACAGCAGCTTTCAGTGCAAGTGTTTCATTTTTGAGCAGCAGCAACAGGTGTAAAACTGTTACCTCTCCAGTGTCACCCTGGAGGATACAACACTGCAGTCAGATATCAAAGAGTGATTTAGTGAAATCTGCCTTTTTGAGCCTCCGTTTCTTTGGTTTCGGCCTGCTTGGCAACATTAATTAGCACCCTTGTCTTGCTTCACAATTAATCCTGTTAAAGAACAGTGATCATCTGTCTGACTGATCCTGTTATGTGCTGCTGCTCTTTTGTTCTTCTGATCGACGGGGGGAACTTGCACGCTCCCGGGGTGGCCCTGGCTGAGCCCGGCTGCTGGCACACAGCAGCATTGTTTTCAAAGGGATGATCGGTGGGAACAGTTGATTCTCTTTGAGTCCGTTCGTCTCTTCCACTTAGAGGTGGGTGGTCTGAAAAGTTAGAGTAGATGTCACTAATGGTTGCCTAATGAGTGGTGCTGAGAGCTCTAATGGGGCCTCCAGAACAATGTGCCCTGCCTGGCACTAATGCCCTGCGGTTGGATAATGGTGATCTTCTCCCAATAATCAGATTTTTGCCCTCATGTTTTCTCCTGCATCGATGGCACTCATGTCTTATTTGCACGCAGGCGAGTTTTCATACTCAGCACTTCCTGCTATGGTACAATTGCACCTGTTTTTGTAAGTTTCATGCTTGGTAGCTCAGCTGCACTCAGTAGGCTGCATTCCTGACATTTTTTAGTGTTGAATCACCAGTCAATGCAGGAGGGTAGATGTTGTCTAGATGTAGAACTATGATCAGATGATTTTTCTGTAATCAAATGACCCACCTAAAAATAATAATTATCCCATTAGAGTAATAGTTACGAAAAGTACTTCATTAGCAGTCAAAACAAAACATGAAAAAGAAAATAAAGAAACAGAAATATTAACATTTTGTGTTCAGAAAGTCTTAATAAATATAACATCTAGCTGGTTGATTGATATAATTAAAATCAACCTGTGTATTAATTATGTTTGTCAAGATTTAAGCCCCAAACATGTATACGAAATATAGGTTTAATGTTACTCATTAAATCAAACAAAATAAGAGTTCTTAGTCCTGCAACTCCCTCCTAGTGTAAACTTTGGCAACTGATGGACAGAAATCAGACAGTTTAAGGCTCTCAAATTAAGCATTTGTCATTCTTCCCTCATTTATGCGATTGTGAGTTTTATATCTTTGAATTTGAAGCCTCATTCGGTCGGACAAAATAAACAATTCACAGTGTCAGCTCTAGCTCTGGAAGTGTGTCTGCTTCTTTTCTAAAATGTGATAAGTGATTATCGCGGCCCTCATCTAAGCTGCTGTCTCACAGTTTTGTTGTGAGCATTAGATTTAAATCATTTAAGTTTTGCATGAGAGCTGTATGTGCGTTCACACGTCTTTTTTTCCCAGTGAGAGAGCCTGCGAGAAGCTGTGTCCTGCAGATGAGATTGAGTTTCCAGCCAATCAGCAACTAATCTCCATTTTATAGTAATTTAATAGGTCCCAGTCAAACAGTTTGTGTTCATCCAGGAATCACAATTGCACCAGAATTTCTTACTTCTGCCTCTGCATACTACATTTCTTTGTTGCACAGTTGAGCTCACATTTCATTTTTCTCTCGTCTCTCCCAGCTCTGATTTGAAGGATTTTCAGGTTTAAACATGCCTGGAGTCTTTTTCTTCCTTCAGGACAAAACTATGTGAACAGTTCTGTAGATAGGGCGCAGAAGTCCTGCCTGACTCCACAGTGGTATCGAAAATACAGATTTTTCAATCCACATTGATTCTTGATATAGTAAATATTTAAATTTTATACCTATTTCTGACAGTATTGTTGCCATCTTTTTAATTTTGTTTTCATGTGAGACAGTACAGTAAATTGTCTCTCTAGAACATATCTGTTTATACTTACCAGAGTAATTATTACCTCCATTTGAATTTTGTTACTTGAAAATATATGTAATTGCTCTTGAAATGTGTACCAAAGCTGGGAGAGTACTCAAGATTCTTTAAAATATTTTATTTATTGTCAGTGTTTATTACAGTCATACTGCTGTTGTCTGCTTCTAACCCAAAATAGTATTACTGATTAACTTGTTACAGCTTTGGCATATTTATCCTCTATTAAAACTGTTTTATGCCCACAGTATTGTGCATATTCCTCCCTGTGGAGGAAAATGTGAAAAAGGTTTTAAATTTGGAAATCATGCATGACAGGGTGAAATATCAGGATTGTGATCCGATTCCCGAGTAGTTAAAATTATAATTTTTTGCAACCCAATTTTTAATTTTCACTCGAAAACTGTTGAAATTGTGGCGACATCACATTTGGTCGGATATGTACGATACAAACACGTTTCCTTAGATCTGCAGAAGAAGATTTTTAGCCCGCGGCATCTCTGCTGCACTACAGTTCTTCATGATCGTACGGTTTTGTTACACATCTCTCCTCTCTAAACTAATTACAGCGTCTTAGACTTGGATTGTTTTCTGATTGATTGTGCAGCACAACTTCATACCAAGTCTATTTTTAACTGATTTGGCTACCAGACTGTCACTTGCATAGTCTGCTGAGCATTATGCTCAGCACTCGTGATTTGTGGAGTTTTTTGCCATCAAAATCTCTTGTTGATTTTTTTACAGCCATCATATTTTGGTGGTAGCCTTTTGAGTGGCTGTCCTGCAACCTAGTCATTTTAAAGAAGTAAACAATGCACACTGATGTGAGTGGCTGCTTTGTTGCAGTTATTTTGGGACCCCGTCTTTTTGTGCACTATGTATGCTATCATCCTCTAACAGAGATGAAGGGTTACATTTCTGAGGAAAGATTTGTGCTGTTTTTCTCTGCAGGATGAGCAAGGTGTAGCCGCAGCTTTTTCTGCTCCCCTGAACTGTAAGAGCAGCTCACAAACAGGAAGCGTAGACTTTGAAAATATCTTGACTGAAAGTGACCTCCCACAGTTTGCGTGTGGGCTGAATTTCTACTCTGCTTTGCCACAAAGCACAGAAATAAAGACACCAAGAGCAGAAAAACAAGATTGGTACCTCTCCCAGTTTTCTCATCATGTGTTTTTTGGATCTATGGGTGTATGCCTTGTGTGTTTGACTGGCGAGGGAGGATGTTGATAGGACAGCCCTGATAAGAATCAAGGCCAGTGGCTTCAGAGGACAAAGGCATGCATTGTGGGTAGAAATAGCACTTCCGCTTTTGAGGAAGTACATCAAGATGCCTCTACATCGGCCATTCGAAACAATCATTGTTGATAAATGCCAATAAAAGAGAGATTATTTAAGAAAGCTGATCTCTAGTGTCCATAATGATGTGTGTCTGTGTGCAGCTGCAGGATGTTTATGCTGTGGAGTTGTCCGTATGTTTGCTTTATACTTAAGCTGTGTGTACGGTTGCAGAGCAGCTATACGTTCTCCAGCTCCAGTTCCCACCCAGTCACATCCTCTGGTCCAGGCATTCCTTCACGGCAGCCTTTTTACACAGTTAGCCGACTGGCCGTGTGACTGGATTCAGAGATGTTTGGATTCGCTCTATTCCCGTCTGCTGCTTTCCTTTGTGTCTTTTTTCTTTTTGTGACAGACAAGGTGGCAAAAACAAAGCCACAAATTATGGGACAGCTTTAACCATGAAATGCAGCATTTCCTAAAATTGAGGTCAGGAGCTCAGAATGGGTTGTGAGATAAATTTACTGGGTCACAACTTAAAATAAAGGTATATAAAAAAGAAATACATACTTCCTTTCTTGTCATTTATTTAAGGTTTCTAAAAGGTTTTCAAATTGGACCGTTTGAGAAGGAGCAGTGTTTCCCACAGGATCACAGGACTCAGAACTCCTGGGTATCCAGGTTTTTTACTCCATATAAAAAAAACAAAAAACAAACCTTTATCTAATTAAATGCATCAGTCTGGTGCACTTTGAGAACAATATTGAGAGGTTGCATTTGAATTTAAATTAAATCTAGCAGGACGATCTGTTCCAAGTGTTTATAAACACTGTTCCCCATTGTTCTTTTTTAAATGAGCTGTATTTTACTTTTCACTTTTGTTAGCACAGAAAGTGCCTGAAAAAGGCCTGGAAAAGTATGGAAGTGGCTGCAAGACACAGACAGACCGACAGATGTTCTGCCCAGCTTAGCAAGACAGAAGAATCACTGTGAGAAAGTGCATAACCTAATATTAACTAGAGCCCGACCGCTTAAACGCTATTGTCCTATCACAAATATATAATTATCGGCTTATATGTTATCAGTACCCGTGGATACCAAAAAAATATTTGCTTTTAATAGCACAGTGCAGAAACAGATGGGGTGGTTTATATTAAATGTCCAGTGAGGTTACTGTTTAGGTGCATTGTTGTAATTTAAATAATAAAAGTTAATTGTTCATTGCTACTGTTCCATATGTTCATTACAAATTGGCACTTTTTTAGTTACTAATTTTGGTATTGGTATTGGCTCCAAAAATTGCATATCAGTTAGGCTCTAATATTTTCTATAACAAATATTTATTATAGCTGTTCCCGTGATTTATTCCCATGTTTTATCGCTTTCCTTGACCAGAAGGAAAGTTTCATGTCATCACCTCATTGTACTTGTAAACATTGGCACCTGCTTTGATTGTAAGGGGAAGTAAAGGATTCATAGTAGTAAGCAGAGCATTTACTTCTTGTAAGAGTATGATTGTGAGTGAGCGTGAGAGTGTACAGTAGCGGACAGGGGATTGACTAGAGTGAGACAGGTTTTACTGAAGCAGTGATGAGATCTTAATGAATTAAATAATATGACTTCCACTTCTCGTTCTGCCGCTCTGAGCTCATACTGAGGCCTTAACCTGTGGCTCACATCTTTTCATTTTTTTAAATTTTTTTTATAGGAGTTGTGAACCAAAAATGTGTATTGAATATGTGCTTGATCCATATTTCTTTCAGGCATTATCTACTAATGCCTCACCGTGACTTCAGTGGCGCAGACCTGATCTTGATCTACAGAGGTTTTATGTTTTAAAAACGTTGATAATGATAGCGATAGCACAATAATGTAAATATGTAAAGGCCCTTTGATGTGTGTTTGCTGAGAAAATGGGACTTTTTCTTGAATGTGTTTTAGACTTAGATTGACCAAATTATTTGAATGCTATTTAATTAGGGAATATTTAATTCTCTGCAGTAGTTATTTAAGAAAAATTAGAAGAGTTCAGCTTCTTCACTCCTCTATTGACAGTAAACTTAAAATCAATGTGTGGTTGGCACATAGAACACTTTAAGATATCAGTACACATTTTATTCATTAATTTAAAAAAAAAAAAAAAAGATTGACAGATCAACTGATAGTGAAAGAAAGCAATAGTTGTAGCCCTATTCTCATCTCTGTTCCTGTTCCATAGTGAGGCTTTTTGTGGACCGGTATTATAACATTCATTAGTGCAGGATAAAAATCATCACTTGCTTCATGTCAGGGCTCGCCTCTTGCCCTGGCAACGCATGCATCACATTTCAACACACGTCACAGGAAGCCCTGACAATGTGGGAGTGCAGAGTGCAGTTGGCACAGCAGAGGGCTCCATGTTGACTCATAAAGACGCACAGACATGAGGTAAGTGCTCAGGTGTGCTGTGTGCTGGAAGCATACACTCATGTTGTAAAAACAGGCCGAAGAGGAATGCTGGGAATGTTGCGCAATCTTTTTGCACCAATCATGACTATTACTAGAATAATGTTCATGCACTTTTCTAAAAGCTGGTAGCTTTTAAAAGATGTAACTTTTGGCCATGCGCAACAAGAACACCAAAAATAGCCTTACCGACTTCAGGTTTAACAGAAATACATGACATCTTCAGCAGACTTATCAAGGTTTAACTCAGTGCAGACACATTAAAACTACTCGAGTTTGACTCCTGATTCTTTGGAAGGGACTGGATGTGTCGAAAGAAGGATACTAACCAACTCGTTCAGTACCATTTGTTTTTGAACATTTTTTGTTGACATAGTTTCAGTGGAGTCAGTTATTATTAGTTAATATTAACTACATCCATCCATCCACCCATCCATTTTTTACTGCTTTTCCTGTTATGGGTCCTGGGGCGGGGGGGCTGGAGCCGGAGCCTATCCCAACATCATCGGGCAAAGGCGGAGTCACCCTGTACAAGTCGCCAGTTCTTCTTAATAACATGATATATTTTTGATATATATGTTTTCTCTTTTGTTTGCTGGCTAGAGGGCAAATGTTATACCATTATACCTCTTTACTTGTATTTGTCTATCAGAGTTTATAACCTATTTTAATACTGTCACGTCATCTAGCAGTCAAACATTACTTTGTTGTGAATACTGAAAAAAAATCCTTCCTTATGTGTCTAAATTATATTACTCTCGTTTTGAAATAGTTGACAACATGATCTGAAAATTACTATTCCTGTAGATGCTCATGTCCTATATTTTATTTTTCATATTTCCCATTCAAGGTTTGCCATTTTATCACCTGCCTGGTCAGGCAAGTAAATCAGCAGTCTCCTAGTCCAAAGTCAGGTTTTGCTCATCCCAATACAAATTATTCTGTTTATTGGTGTTCGTAAAATAAAAATTATATAGTCATTTGTTGGGAGTTTCACCCACATTCTCTAAAACTGGGATCAGACTACACAATTTTTTGATTGATTTAACCCCAATATACCCCGCCTGAAAATCTGAGGAGAGAACTGCTCTGGGACCTCAGCCGGTATCAGTCTCAGCCCTGATTACTCATCATATGAGACATATGCAGATCAGCCTTTAAGCTCACAAACTGATCACACACTCATCGACCACAGTTTATATTGAATATCTTGATTATTTAGGATTTAAAATCAGGATAACATAACCAGTGATAGAAACGTCTGTTGTCGGTAATCATAAACGTTCTAACTTGTGATGCTAACAGTAGCTAGTATTACTACTTTATACAAACCCTTAATCTCAATTTATGTTTAAATTGACGATCTGTGTTTACCACATCCCCTGACCATTTTCTCTGCCAAAGCGGTACTAGCACCTTGTGGCTCTCCATTTTTATATTTACATCTGCTTTGCTATGAGATCAAGTGAGAGAAGTCACGTGAGGTGGTGTATTGCTCCTCCTCAATAACAGTAACCAGACACAATAACCATAATAAATACCTTGTAGTGTGTGATGCACCATTATTTTCAACTCTTGCAGTTTCAGCTGGTTCGAAATTAAAGAGAGGATCGTCTCTAAAATTTCTCCATGTGATGTAACCTGATTTCAAAATCTGTTTGGATTTTAAAACTTCTTTAGGCTGGGCCTGGCTTAATGCAACACAACTTCACTCCTGTCTTTAGAATAAATTAACTTTTTGCCTGAAGTTCACCTCATAAGTGTCTTTCCTGCACATGTGCAATTATGAGAACACATCAGCTCAGTGCTTAGTTTCAATCATCAGCTCTGGAAAAATACTGTGTTTAAATATAGGTTACCGCTTGCCATATTGAACAAGTGATTTGTTAAACTAGCCCAGGGTTACATTTTAATTTTCCCAGACAGCCAGATGGTCCTTATTGTTGAGCCTTCCCAGTGTATACAGTATGCGTGTCTGAGGATGAGGCAGAGAAAGTAATGACCACTGGGTGGAGCCTTCATGTTAATCGTAGTGGCAGCAAATAGAGAGAGAGAAAGGGAAGGAGAAGAGGGAGTGAGGTAGTGCGCAAGGCTCCCTCGCCACATGGACTGTGTCAGTGTGCTCTGTGCTGGCTGAGAGCTGGTAGCTGTGCTGCACAGTTGAGAAAAGCCGGTAGTGTCTCTCACTGACTGGAGGAGCAGGCTCCCTCTCTTTGTCGAGTCACATCATGTGGACATCTGGCTTAATGAACAGGGGCCTTTTTTAATACATCAAGGAGGAGAAGAGAAGTTGTTGTCAGAAAAGGAGAGGAGACATATCGAAAGCAACAGAAACCCTTTGAAGGATTTTTTTTAACGCAGGTTAGTGCTTAAATTTGCTGACGGTCACGTCAGCAAGGCTTGTGTATAGCTTGTTGTCTTTGGTGCTTGCTGTCATGTGAGACTTTCAGTCAGTTTTCCTTATTCTGTATCCACCCGCTACCATACCGTTTTAAAGATTATATGACTGATGCTGGAATCAATGTAACAGTAAGAACAAGAATTACATAAAGCCCTGGTGGTTTGACGCTTTGCCATGTGGAGTGACTCTGCTGAGCTGTCCTGTCAGTCTTCAGCCTGGTTGGGTGTTTTGCATTCAAGGCTGGAGAATGGAGCTCCACTCGCTGACATTTAAACCGATGAGTCCTGGTGCAGGGAGCCAATGACCAGGGGTCGTAAGTATCAAAATAGGAGGCGTCTAAGACCATATCTGAACCATAAAAGAGTATCCAGCGGCAAAAGCATTATGAACACAGCTGTTGAGATTTTCACTTTACTGTACATCTAACTGGCACAAAAGATGGTTTCAGTAAGCCGGAATGGCCAACAAGTACATGTCGAGCATGGCCTAAGGTTGCTGAAACCGTCAGTCCCTGTGCCTGTGCCTTGTTCAGTATTGTTCTAACAGGCAGACATAAAGAGAGAGCTGTGATCGTCCCACTACACTTCCTACTGTCTGTCTATTCTCCTGCCATTTGCTGTCCCACGCCTCCCCAACCAAACACAAGGCTCCTTCTGCTCTCACTCAGGTCGCCTTCACCTCCACCTACCATCGGACCAGGTCAGGTTGGATGCTTTCTGATCCATAACTGGTGTCACACTGTATTTGTGTGTGGCAGCTTTGAAATTGGAGGTCAGAGGGGAATGAGTTCTTTACAGGTCGCTGCCCACAATAAAGACTGGCATTCCTTCATAGCCTGTGTTCGGCTTTGTTACAGGCTGTCTTGTTCAGAAATTGTGTTTGTGTGTCGGGTGGGTGGGTGGTTGCGTTTCAAGTATATATGAAGCTGAATCCCCTTGGTATTTAAAGTACTAATGAGATTCAGTCTAAGAGATCAGAAGATGAGCCATTGACATTTTAAATCATTTTATGTTGTTCCAGTTAGGGAAACATCAGAGGACTTGGAGCCATTTTAATAGTCCTTCTTCTCCCTATGTGTTTGCGCCCATCCCAGCTCACAATTGATCTCCTGTATGCATGTTTTTTGTGATGAATGCATTAAACCTAATCATGAACTAGACTGCTTCTTGTACAACTGGTCCTCTTATTGGTTTAAGCCAGGGTTTGATTGATTTCCGCCCAAGGGAGCCTTGGGGGTGGACGGTGCATTACAGCAAATGAACTATCCATTTTACTGTAAAGACAAAGTTCTGTACAGCAGCAGCAACAGCCTCAAAAGAAAACAAAGAAAAAATGGGGGATGGACAGGAGTGCGGATGAAATTTGCTTATCTAAAAAAGATAAGATTGGTTAGAAACTGATAGAGTGGAGGTAAAAAGAACAAATCAAGATGAGGATGGATGTTGTAGGAAAGGTAATCAAGCGTAATGGGCAGAATGCTTATGCAAAGGTCTAGATTAAAAAAAAAAAAGCTGTAGCTAAAGAGCAGATGAAGGACAGATGTAGATGGAGGATCTGAATCTGTGCACTACATCAAAATGTAATCATGTACCAGCTCCCAGACACGTGCCTGCAGAAAGTGATGTGTTTCTCTTTGCATATTACCCCAGTCAGCAGATCATAGGCAATGCTGTGGTGTAAATATATTCATTGATGTCTCCATCTGCTGCTGAGAAGCACCAAGACTAGGGAAAGGTTCGTGCTGGTCCAGGAATCCTGGAAGATTTCAATGTCCTGGACAAGTAGGAGGAATTCTAGTCAAATATTATGAATGCATTGAGCTAATAGGTGGAGTTACTGTTTCTAGAGAAAGATAGTTGGTGGCTGATTCTCAATTCTGGTTTGTCCAATGCCAATACTTAAAAAATCAGTATTTGACAACCTTGGAATAATACTAGACAATTAACTACTTTTTCCAGAGTTGGTTATTCTGCTTATAAGGAAAAATGCCTCCATTACTTTGGACTGTGTCAGACTCATTGTCATGAATGTCATTAAACCTTCTTGGTTTCAGAATGTAGGCATGGGTTGATTGTTTGGCCATGTTTGATCTTACTTGCTGTCATTCAATCCAAGCACAGGATGTATACAAGTGACACAAATAGAACAAGTGTGACATTATTCTGTAGTCTAATTTTTTAGTAAACACCAATTTTTCACAAGAAAAAAGCTTTTACCCTGAAACATATCAGTCTTTCACCAGATGCAGTGAAAATAGCTCCTGTGTCACACTGATCTGAGTATTTTCACTTCCAGCTCTTTGTGGAGTGTAGATGTGTTTTTGATTTTACCTGTACATGTGTCTTGTGTCTAAGGGGCAGCCTACATGAGAAGCTAATTCAGCTAATAAGGTTTTTATGTTTTTTTTTTTTTTTTTTTTTTTTTTAT
>KV751340.1:3916004-3935615 GCA_001698575.1 Mola mola
GTATACTGAGAGGAGTTCCCTCCCCAAATTGGGTCACATCTGTAGGGAGGAGGTGCGTCAGAGATCCTACAAGCATTAGAATTCTAATTTCCTTATTTTCCAAGGAGAGTTCTTCGTTGATCTGGGTGGAAATGAGCTGTCTGCATCGTCTGCCAGGATGGGTTATCAGGATGTGTATTAGTGGGCCCTAACGCTGTGAGAGAGGCAACTATAATTGGTATCTCCCTTGATGTCACCTCCCTGGTGCTCTCTGCTGACCCAGCCCTCTCTAAAAACAGAAAAGACACACATAGAATCAAAAGATAATAACAAACGGTCAAACCATTGATTTAGGGCTCAAATTTAGCCTTGTAATGAGTTGAAATGTCATAGGAGCTCAAGTTTATAAAGAAGAGTTGGTGCATAGTTGTTGAAGTGGGGACATTCAAAAGGTAAAGCCTTGCAGTCCAGTGGTTGGAAGGGGCATGATTTTCTTATTATAAATGTATTGGGTGTTTTGAGTCCTAAATTTAGGTTAAAAGGCACTCAATAGTAAAGAAACTCACAACACGGTGTGACAAAGCTCAGATTATTCTGTCCCAGATTCTGCAAAGAAGCTCTTCTGTGTTTACCTTAATGTAGAAATATTGTCATGCTTTTCCCCCAACATTTCAAAATCACTTTGCAAGTTTTTCACTAAAGGACTTAATTCTTTGGTTTTAGCACATTATTGAATCCAATAAAGACTTTCAATCTTACAAAGATGCTAATGTGAATTTCAAATGCAAATTATTTTTTATTCCTTGTGGAATAATAATTTCATTTTCTTTTCTGTTCATATTCATTCAAATCTAAAATAAGTAGACATCTTAGCAGTACTATAATGGATGGAGTCTGAATATCTCACTCTGCATTAGTGTTGATAGCTTAAAGAAAAACCAAGAAGTTGGTCATTGATGTTGTAATGTGCACAAATGCAGACATACTTCGTTAGTCTCTAGGCATTAGTATTTGTATGGTACATGTGTATAAGAGTACGTAACTGTACCTTGGTTTGCGTGCATGACTGCACACCTCCATGACCACTGATACACCTGAATCACCAGTGTTTGAAGCATTGCGAGTCCATAAAGGAGTGATGTGAGGGCGGCCCGTGTTTCTTGAGCAGTCTGTGGAAATCACTCTATAGACTATAGTCTTTGTCCAGCTAGACTGCTGTAGGGGCCTCTGCTTCTGAGAGGCTTCTGAAGTCAGATATTGATAGGGAAAATGAGAAATAGTGCGTATTGGAAAATATGACATTGCTGTATCAAGACTTGGATATTATGTAGGTTACATTAAATTGGCCTGATTAACTTAATTAGATTTCATTTGCACAGAAACTTCTTTCTTTACCCAGTTTGCCCTGTCTGTCTTCTTTCTTTCTCATTTCCTGTCTGTCTCTGATACCGGCCTCTTTTCATCTGCCTTACCACTACAAAGTTCTGCATAGTGACAGCCGAGCTCCCAGACAGAGTGCAAACAGGCAGGTCTCAGCATTTAACTGATGTGGAAAGGCAGCACAGTGATTTGATTGATGTGTTCTGGGAAATAACACCTACGTGGTACCAACCTCTAGTACACGTGTGGTTGGGGCCTCCCCTTAACCCAATACCGTTTTATTATTTAGGGTGAAGTCAGGAAACCAGTGGCACAGCACCTGCTTGACTCCTCGAATTAGTCTGATCATGTGGGTGATGGTGGCAGGGTGGCCTTTTGGGGGTGAATCTTTCCCTTTATTTGAAGGTGCAGTCATCATGTAATTGCTCTACTGATTGACTAAGATGCTCAATTTCTCCTGTCTCTTCCATCTGTGTTAGATTACAGTCCTCATCTTCTGCAGCTTCTCTTTCCTCTCAAACCTTCACTTTATGGCCCCCCTATAAGCCAGGAATTCCGTGGTTCTGTTTTGTACTTTTTGCATGGATCCCTTCAGCTAACCGTCCAAACTTGAACCATATTTCCATAGAGGAACCATAGAAGAGGAATTGACATCCTCTTTTGATTTGTGGCTATAGTTTGGTATGTTGATCACATGGCTTGCTCTGGGTCTCTTAAACATGACATTGACCTATTGACTGGACTCAGTATATGGAGCAAGATTCATTGTCAGATTTGTCACCACTTTGTTTTATGTGTGAAATGTTTTTTTTTCTTAATTTTGTGTTCGTGTGTCTGCATCTGCATCACAACATTCATGTCTACATAGTATGAGCTGCTCTCAGGAACTGACCAAAACAAAAGAAGCAACTATATTGTTGTGAGCTCTTCCTGTCAGTGAGAACACTTGTGGAGATGATGGTTTTCATGGAAAACAGAACTTTTCTGGTGGATGCGGCTGGTCCAGCAAGATCAGATACTGGAGGCTGCGAAGTATGATGTGTGAAAGGTCAACCCTGAGTGGACGACCATGCTCCCCCACTTGTCTGAAAACAAGATGGGAAGACACAACATGGTATTGCTATGCGGCCCTTAACAGCCAACTATAAGGCTCTTGTTATACACTTTCATTGTCCTTTGTTAAATATTACCCGAATGTCATGGGTATTTGCCTCAAGATGTTCAGGATAGCATAGCGTCTGTTATTAACACACTCGCCATTGTGTGGCATATTTTGTTAAATAGTTATAT
Organism: Mola mola; assembly: GCA_001698575.1. Classification (NCBI taxonomy): domain Eukaryota; kingdom Metazoa; phylum Chordata; class Actinopteri; order Tetraodontiformes; family Molidae; genus Mola; species Mola mola. The sequence continues at coordinate 3,918,654 of KV751340.1, forward strand.
ATTGAGGGTTTTACATTTATGTATATTTTTTATCATATTTTACTTACATTTAAGTAAAATTAAGTGAGCTGATTTTTGCAGTTGCCCACATTCGTTGTCATGCAGAGCAGGAATTTGATTCAATCGAAAACACAGAAAACATTTTTAATTGCTTGAACATCACAAAGTCATGGCTTTTTTTTTCTTTGTCACTTCAGGTCTATGGCAATAATTGTGTGTATATAAGATCACCTTCACTGTTATAATCTGTCAATTGATGGCATCAAATTTTCCACAACTGTTAAAAAAGTCACCTCCGTGAGGGACCTTTGTATAATTAATAGGTTTATTCAGGGGAGTTGAGGAAACACTGGAGGAAAAATAATTTTGTTTCAGGTCATTGGTGAGAGTGCGGTAATTAGAGACCTTGTGTTAAAGATTTCCTCTGGCCTTAGTTGCCACCACTCTTTAACCATTACCTTGTTAACTTTGTGCAAAGATTCACTGTGTCCACCATAGCCCCAACTCCTTTAACCTTTTCAACCCTGCTGCTGTGGTAGTGAGGGGAGGAGGTGAGGACACAGGAAGGGGGTCTGTGCTTGACCAGTAAAGGCTTAGTGGCAGAGTGATGACACTGTCAGGGTCCAGGGGGGGTCTCATTACCACTCATGCTAAATGTCTTTAGACTTTTGATATAGCTGACACAAACTTTCACAGTAGGTTCAGCATATGACAGGTAAACAAATAGACTGGATATACTGAAGAACATTTTTTAAAATGGCCTCCTTTATTGGGATATTATGTTAAAATGCTGCCACCTCCTCAAAATAGGTACAGTTTTTTGTCATGCTTGGACATAACAAGCACTGTTTATCAGAATTTGTGTCAATATTGAAATCTCACCATGTGTCTAATGTACAGTTTACCTTCTGGTACTGGGTTTAAATAAGAATATATCATTTAATTTAATTTATTTATTAAGTACCTGTCGTATGAAGAACAACATGATGCACCTAGCGAGATCATTGCCGTTGCATGTTAAATCATGTATTTCTTTAGGAAGTGAAAGCACATTTTCCTTGATAAGGAAAGAAGTTTGCTCAAGTTATCACAAATGTTCATAGTAATACGCAGAAATTGGCAATTTAAATCTATACTAAAAAGCTAACAATTGCCTTTTTAAGTAGTGGTAGTGCACAGTGGTTCTGATGCAAGAACAGTTTGATTTCAAAGATATGCTGAAATAAAATGTAGTAAGAGTAAACAAAAAACTCAGCATATAGTATTAATGTTATGTAATTGAAAGTAGGATCAAAGTTATACTGCTTTTGTCATTAGAACACTACTCATATTAAGGTTGATGCTCTTCATTTTGGAATAACTATGAGGAGCTACACACAATCACAAAAAAAATTACATCAATCACACATTTGAAAAACAAAACAAATGGGACACATGGCCCTCAGTCCGTGACACACACTAATTATAATAGCCCTTAGTGTGAATGACAAGAGGACTGGCAGCGCTTTGAGACCACATAGTTTTTTCACTATTCTAGCTCTGATGCTCTCGTTCTCCTTTGCTGATTAATTTAGTTTGGCAGATTACGCAGAGCAATGAAATCTTCCTCAGCGTGCAGCTTGCTGCTGCAGACTTACAGGTAGCTCACTATTGTGGAGAGTGTTTTATTTGTTTGATCACTGCGTCTCCCCTCCTATCACTTACTGCTGTGAAGCATCTGTCTTGACTGTGGTTGCTTGTTCCACACTCCCTATGCTGTGTGCTTTCAGTTTCCTTCTGAGACGGATGAAAATACAGAATTGTAATGTTTTTTATGTCTACTGAGACACACCTCAGGGCACAGATTGGCGTATAAAAGGAGCATTATATTTTGGGCGCCCCCCCGCCCCCCGTCCTAACCCCTCATTTTCTTTTTCATGTTTCGCCAGTGCCGGACGACCTCACCCCAGAGGAGCAGCAGGAGCTGGAGAATATCCGCCGGCGGAAGCAGGAGCTGCTGGAGGACATTCAGGTAGTACTGGTGTTGTAATGCTTATCTATGCAAAACATGCACGCACAGTAGGTCATGTGTTTGACCGCAGAAAAAGGATGTCCCCTACACATTTCTCAAATCAGACAGTAGTTTTTTTTTTTTAAATTTTATTAAATCGATTCATTGAATTTCACTGAAACCATTATTTGACCCATCTGTGAAACATTTTTGGTTGCTATAACTTTGTCTGGCTGTATATTTCTTTCATGTAACCATGCTGCTTGAATCCACTTAAGCTTTGACATATTTGCAACTATTAAAAAGTGCAAGCTTGAGATTTAGAGGCTCAAGGATTCTTTTGTGACCTACCAGACATTTGACTTGCTTTTGCTTTTTCCCTAAACCTTTACCAACAGTTGAAGAAATTTCTCTTTTCCTAGTGGTCCATATGACATGTCAGCCTGAGTGGAATGTGAAGTATTTCCTGCTGGGTGCTCTCCTCCTTAGTAAACCATTTCTGGTGATTGTTGAGTTGATGGTCTGTAGATGTTTCAACAAGTATCTCATGTAATGGATGTAATTTGTCTCTATTGTTTTATTTGAAATATGGCTATATAGATATATGAAATTAAAAGCATTATGATAAAATAGATATTGAACTCTCATGAGACCTGCTCATGCAGCCATCTGAAAATCCAAAGAGAGCCAGGATTCAAATCAGCTCAGCCTTATTTCCCTAAAGTGGTTTGTTTTATCCCTGTCCAACGCTCATGACAATTTTCTGGGCTATTGCCTTGACCCCAATGCACTGCTGATAATCAAAGCTCTCTGCTCGGGTCAGTTCTGTCACTCACTAACCAGCTCTGTGAGCGAATGGCACAGTGGGTGACAGAGAGTCCTCCAGGTGTCCTGCTGGACAGCTTCCGCTGGCCCTGACAGACAAACATTAGAGGTGTGATCTGACACCCACTCATTTATTAGCTTGGATCAGCACTGCAGCCCCTCCCCCTCTCTCTGGCCACCACTGCTGTCCCTTTCCTCTCTGCTCCCTGTGACCTCCTGTGTGGTTTGCACGCTGACCCCCTCCCCTCCTCCACTCCTACACTGGTACTGCATTTTAAGCCCCCCTTACCACAACCACTCGCTCTCCTGTATGAGCGCAAACATTGTTTGCGGGCACAAGCATCTTAGGAATGTGTTGTGATTGTGTACGCCTCAGAAACACAGATGTTCCCTTTGTGGTTCAGTCTACAGTGTGTTGGTATTACTCCAAAAACGTGATGCCTGATTGCAGCCATAAAATGTTGTCTGTATAGAAGACTTTTTTCTGCATTTTCATCGAGCTGATGTCATCCTCTAGATCCGCTATGTCATGCAATGCCCTTACTGCATCAGTTTGGCACTAGTGGGCTTGGCTTGAATCGGCTAAATCTACTCTAGGGCCATTAACAGCACACAAAGTATAATCCACTTACGGGCTTTCTTACTCTATTTGAATTAAGGTTATCCCCACATTTCACATTAAGAATGAGAGGATTGTTTAAGGGAGCACACACATGTTTGGTGATAAAATTTTGAGTGTTACTATCAGTTTTTAGTTTAAGGGAACTGAGGAGAGATGGGTATACAGCAGTGCATGTAGAACTGACAGATTGTTGTGCTGGTATTTACTGTACGTATGTGATAAAAGACCACCTTGCTTACAAAACGACAGAAGTGACTCAGGAGGGATGTTTCAGTGAGCCTTCATGTGTTTTTACTTTGCATGTTGTTTGTGTAGGTCACACCCTGCCATTCCTCTAGGTGTCACGGACGAAAGACGAGCTAATTTTCCCATCACGTTTGTGACATTTTAAGACTTAATATATCTGTCTCCTCTGCAGCGGCTGAAGGATGAGATAGCAGAAGTGACAAATGAGATTGAGAACCTGGGCTCCACCGAGGAGAGGTAAGAAAATGGGACCTTCTCGCCTATCAGACACATTTTCCAGTCTGTTTTGCCTAAATTGGCCTGCTGTTTGCCTTCTATTAACTTAGCAAATGACGCTGTCAATTATTAATGTTTGATGGCCATCTCGGGCCATCCCATCACACCAAATACATTCCCCAAATTGGCTATGCTTTTAAGGCAGTGTAAATGTTTCAACAGCCACACCCACATGATGGGAGGCCTTATTTAATAATGCAGTGGGTGTATAGGCAGAAGCAGACAATGGATGGGCCCACAGGAGCGAGGTTTCGAGTTTGGTCTACTCAAGGTTATAGAGATCCCATCATTTACCGAATAATCCTAAAGCACTCTCTCTGGATCTAAAACCCATTACAGATTACAACATCCACTCATGATCATGTGATGTGATTGGCTGTGCTGACTGGGATTCTGTTGGGCTCAATGTTTGACTTTGGCAGACAAAAGCCAAAGGAATGCTAGTATGAGTGAATCAGTGGGAAGAAATCATGACCTCTCACCGGCTGGGGACGGTGAGGTAACCATGGAGATGGCGCACACTTGGAGTGCACTTTGAACCCCCGAATTACTTGAGGCCTGAGAAATGAGACATTCCCATATGCATGATGTTAAACGCTTAATCAACATGTTGTCTTCACGGTTGTGGGGGATGCAACCTCTGATAAACAAATGTTAATGGGAAGGTTACTTTCGGGAAATGAAGAGAATACACAGATGAATGAAGTACAACAGATCGTTAATCTGTTGGATTTGCATGCTGTTTCTGCATCATTCATGACGCTAAACGCATAACTAAAAGGCAAGAAATATAAACGCATGCATGATAGAGTGCTCATTTTGTTATTGATTTTAATTAATCACTCATTTTAGTTTAACAAACAAGAATATTTCCTGTTTGTCCTCTGTGATGACATATAGATATATTAGGGTTTTGGACTGGGGCTTGGCATTTAAGCATTTTCTAACATTTTATAGTACGAATACATTTTTATATATGATGTTATTTGCATTCTGAGAAACTAACAGCCTACCCTCTAATGTTCCAGGAAAAATATGCAGAGGAATAAACAGGTGGCCATGGGCCGAAAGAAATTCAACATGGACCCCAAAAAGGTAGGTAAAAGTAACTGCCGTGACTCCTCAGAAATGTGAGTCAGTGTTTTCCTTAACAGCATGTGACCTGGGGCCCTGTCTCTTTCTTAGGGGATCCAGTTCCTCATTGAGAACGACTTGCTGAAGAATACCAGTGACGACATTGCTCAATTCCTCTACAAGGGCGAGGGCCTCAACAAAACTGCCATTGGAGATTACCTCGGGGAGAGGTCAGGATAAAGATTAATCTTTTTCTTCTGTCCGTTCTTCTCCCGCTCATATTATCCATTCTCATTTACAAGAACCCATCCACGTGGTTGATAAAAGCATCACATAGCTGGAGCGTATATTCTGTATTACTGTATTTACAGTACTGTACTCTATTTCCTCTTATCCAGCACACACCCATTAGTTTCCCAACACAGTGTATTAGTCTCACATTTAGATCATCGTTGCAAGAGAATTTCCGTTGCTCAATAATTTGCATCTGTCTTTGGTTATCTTACTCTTACAGAAGTAACGTGAGCCTGCACGTGTTTGAACCATCCTCCCAACATCCGTGTTAGAGTGAACGCATCATACAAGAAATAGTAGCGTTCTTAATGTATGGTATGCACTGCTCAGGGACTACAGGGCGGGCAGTCTTACAGCCAGGGTGTGATCTGGAGATCAAACCATGAGATGGAGCTCGAGCTGTTGACGAATGCTCTAAGTTTAATTGTTATCAAGTTGTCCAAGTGTTTTTTTTTCCTGTATGGAGTGGGCCAGAGTTGCGTGGGAGGCCTTGAGATCCAATTGGTCACTCTTCCACTGGGACCAGTAGTGACTGGGTATGACTCAGTCTACCAGAAAGCCTTCTCATGGTCCCGCTGGGCAGATCATTTACCCTGAAGGGAAGGGAAGGTCAGGAATGATGTCATTATCAAGATTAAAAGATACATCTACTGGGTTTGATGGGAGTATGCAGAGTTTCATTTATCTTTTAAGCCTTTCTGAGTGGAGTCCGTGGCCATATTTTATATATACATATATATATTTATTTTTTTCCCAATATTTGAAAATTAAACAAAAATCTTGGTAGGAGTTTGGAAAGAAGTGGGCTTACAAGACCTCTGCAGTCAGCTCTTCTTCTCTTCTTGCAGCTAACACATTAGCTGCTACTTGTGTAACTATCAACAGTTGCAGCAACAGTGTTACATTGTGGGAAATTTTAGATTTCAGCTCCTCATTGTAAAGATCTTTGAGTTTTGGATGAAGGTTTGACAAAACTAGCTATTCATTTGATTTTATTTTCTTTATTGGAAGCAACTGTGCTCCTCCTCCCTGTTTCCGCTCTGTAGCTCTGCCCATTTAGACAGTCATTATTAGACGCTTTTGTATGCCGTGGTTGATAATGCTGGAGGAGTAACTTTTCTTGCTGGGACGTTCACAGTTGTATCGGCCTTTCATCTATAGGAACCTTTGTAGAACAGCCAATAGGAACACCCTTCTCTAAATTGACCTGTGATTGGCTGAGTATGGAGCCTAGAGGACGTGCAGGAGTTAAGTCCCTTTTCAGACCACTTGGATTACAATATTCTCAAGGGTTAAAATAGAAATTACTCAGTAACGCCAAAAAATAAACTACATATCCCATAAATTGATTCATATTTCTTGTGTTATATAATTGTTAAACTTTTGACTCTTGATCTTTTGGGGCTTCAGGAAAGAATACTAAGCATTATTCACTACTTGCTGGTATTTCACAGCCCTGGGTATAATAGTTGACTGATCAATCATTAATGAAAGTAATTGTTGCAGCCAGGATGGCCAAATCCTTGCTAGATTTCAGACATAAAGATAATCTAAGGGGCAGGTTACTTTAAACATTTCTAATAGTGAAGAGTGGTGGTTCACATTTTGAACTTCTGTATATCTATGTTGCCACTGTTGTGCAGGCTGGCACTCTTTAAATGTTTACCAGTAAGATGCTGTGTTTTTTCTCCTCTAGAGATGACTTCAATATCCAAGTTCTTCATGCCTTTGTGGAGCTTCATGAATTTACAGACCTCAACCTGGTTCAGGCCCTCAGGTAAGACAGTCGCTCAAGAGTCCTTATCGCAAATTGTACAGGTGCAGCTGGTACTTTCACTCTCCAGCTCATTTAGTGTTTATACTGGAAGTGAGACCGACTGTTGCTGACTGCTGAGCTTTATTCTCTCGCAGACAGTTCCTGTGGAGTTTTCGGCTACCAGGAGAAGCTCAGAAGATCGACCGCATGATGGAGGCATTTGCTCAGCGCTACTGTCAGTGCAACCCTGGTGTTTTCCAGTCCACAGGTTAGTGCCGCCATCCAACTTAGCTCAGCTTTCGGTTCTGTTATGTTTATAACAAGCCAAAGAACTGTAAATCGGTGAAATTATTTTTTTAAATGAGTTGTTTATCTTTTGTGAGTCAGAAATAGAACCATTTTGTCAGCTCTACTGATGAACCCAGGTCCCCTTATCAAATTTGAACATTTCTAATTAGAATAGTTACTTATTTTAGATATAACTGGATAAGCTGCTTTCCAAGAAGCACTTTATTTTCCATTTTGCATTGAGATCTAATACTATGTCAGTACAACTTGTATGAAAGCTGATTTATGTAGCAGACACAAAGTCTGCTGAGGTGAAATGTTGTGGAACACTGTGTGGCTTTTGTGAAGTAATGCCCATAAGAGACAGCCGACTGCCTCTAACACAGATGCAGATGGATGTGAATAATGCATGGGACTGCTCAGCCGCTTAACGGTCCAGATCAAGAGCTGCTGTATCAGCTGTGTGTTTCCTACATTGTATTTGGGCAAACACACGTATACACACACATTAGAGGGCATGTCCAGAAGCGCACACACATACTTAACTGCCCACGTGAAGCCTTTACACCCCCTCACTCCCACCCACTCTCCTTGCTAACGAAGCTTGGTCTATCTGTTCCTCTCTCTTTGACTGTGGTCCCCTAAGTGCAGTCCTTTCAGCTCAGCTAATTTACATTCATTTTTAAACACTGGTTACACTTTTATGGCAAACAGAAAAGACACTTTTTGCAATCCTATAAAGCTCTCTTGTAATCTGGTCACTCTTGTGTCCGCGGGTTTGTGTGTTTGCTCCAGATACGTGTTACATCCTGTCATTTGCCATCATCATGCTAAACACCAGCCTCCACAACCCAAATGTGAAAGACAAGCCGACCGTGGAGCGTTTCATTTCCATGAACAGAGGAATCAACGATGGTGGAGACTTACCTGAAGACCTCCTCAGGGTCTGTGTAGTTTGAAACTCAAAGTGCCACTCCAATTACCACTCCAACCTGCACTGTGTTCATGGCTAGCTTCCTTTATTGTAGAATCTGTACGAGAGCATCAAGAACGAGCCTTTCAAGATCCCGGAGGATGATGGCAACGACCTCACACACACTTTCTTCAATCCAGACAGAGAGGGCTGGCTACTAAAACTGGGTGAGTGACTGTGGAAATACGTGCACACAGTTATTAGAGCACTATTGAATTGCCCACAATACTAGAACTCTATCAGTGTGCCTGTGCTGTTAGAGTTGTTGTGTTTCCAGAACAGCATAAAATCTGCCTCCATAGAGTGAAAACCTACTGAGGTCAAAAACCTGTGCGTGCAGGTGCGTGTGTGAGTGTGTTAAGGATGAATGAACTTGCGTGGATAGGTGCGTACACGCTCAACCTGAGACATCTAAAGACACCTCCACTTTAATATATTATGAATGTGGCCTTGAGATCAGACCAACACATGTGGAGGCTTTTGAATTATTGAACACGGGGCATATTCATACACTCACATGTGCTAATACTGACTTTTAAAGCTTGTAAGTCACACATATACAACACAAAACTCATCTTAGAAAATTGTAACTTCCAGTAGGCACTAAAATGTATAGATTTTTTAATGACAATTAAGGGTCTGTCTAATTATTTCTTTTTACTCTAACTTTTGCTCATTTCTGAAAAACACATTCACATATCGCCTCTGTATCACTGCAAATATTTCATAGGATGCCAGCTGGTATTACTGGTCACAAAAACCAAAACAGCAAGCCTGGACCCCTAAACTTCTTATTCTTCTGTTCCCACTGAGATCTTTCTCTGTTGTACAGATTCACAATGAATTTAATAAAAACTAATCCTGGATGTGCGGAGTGAAAATTACTATTTTAATCGCTGTGAATCTTTACAACCAGCTACACCAAGAGAGTGAAGAAAAATTTTCTCCAATTCCCCCAAATTGGCACATTTGTGGGTAACTATCTGGGTGGAAGGTAATCGACTGGATATAATAGAAACAGAGGCTATATTTTAATGTAATGCTTTACAGTAGAACTCCCCCTTGTGGACTGCTGGGAAAACGTCAGGAATAGTGACGACCTGGATTCCAAAACTGTCCTCTAAATGTAAAATTAAAGCTGTAAAGCAGTGCATCAAAGCCTCATTGGAACTATATTAACAAGAGTGTGGTGGAATAATTTCTTATCATTTAATTTGATTTATATTTGTTTCTTTTCCTCTTCGTTTGTTTGTTTGTTCCCATGATTTTGGCTGTTGTCTTTCCTCAGGAGGTATGTACACCTGCTTTTCCCAAACGCTAGTCCATCTCTCAGCTCTCAGGTGCTTTTGATGGTCTACCATGCTTTAGTTCTCTTGCTCATTTTTTCTACATTCACACAGGGTTTTTTTGGGGGTTTTTTAAAATCTCCTGTCTCTCCATTGACTCATATGAACCCGTGTGTCTGTTCATTCAGCTAGTGGTTTATCCATACTCTTTTATCTCTGTGGGTGGTTGTCAGGCAGTCACTGGGTTCATTTGCCACCCCGTGGTCTCGGCATGGGGAGCTGACACTTTGTGACCACTTTACCAAACTGTCTGGCCTTTTTTTCTCTGTATGCTGTGGTGGTCACTCACTTTGATCAGTTTTTTGGGAGCTGCGTTTTCCTTTGTTCCATAAAGCAGGCACAACAAAGCCCTTTTGCTTGACTTTCCAAATTGATCATGAATACATTTGCTTACTGGCTTATTGTTTTTTGAAGTCTGGTTGGATGGAAAGGGAAAACTGCACCTTTTCAATAATGTGGCTTTGCTCTCTTTGTCTGAAACTGTAAATGGATCTGAAAGGTAACTGTGTGGCTGTGGCCCTGTGTGGTGCTGGACTGGACTGGACCAAACTGTGGGAGAGAAACATGGACAAAGAGTATTTAAGTGCACGTTTTAAGTAATTTCAATATCAAAAAAAAAAAAAAAAAAAGCCCTGGTGCGAGAAGTTGCCTACTGAATGTGATCAAGGTGCTCTATTACTTCATTTTCTAAGGATTCCAAAAAGTATCAACCAGAAATGAGTTAGAAGAAAGCATGTTTGCTGTTAATCTCTACTCGCCCAGCCTCCCACAGTCCCATCCTGCATGGGTGCCTCCTGCCACGCACCTCTTCTCTGGTCCAGCACCATTCACGCACCAATACCTGCAGCAGTCTGTCCTGCCTTAGCAGAGGCACGCTTGTCGGAAGAGGAGGTCGTCTCTCTTTCTCGGCATGACAGCAGCTGACATGACTATGAAACCTGCCGCAGCCCCTCAACCCAATCAGCTCTTCAGCCGTCAGCTGCGCGATTCTGCCATCGCGTCTGTGTTTTACTGTTTGTCTGCTTTTTTTGTCGCAACGCGCCGCGAGTCAAGATGTGGCAAAGGAGCTCTTCATTCCTGCCAGTCGAGTGAAGCGTGTTGATGGCGTGTGTAGATAACAGCAAGCGTAGACTCAAGTGTTTGACCTATCATGATGTCTGTGATATGATGGGAAATCATATACAGTGCTAATGCTGCTATATGATAACACAAGTGTGTGTTCTACATGTCTGTATTTAAACATCTTTTAAAGCCTCTTCTCTCCTGATAGCTGGGTCTCATGATGCGGCTTTTTACTAACACTGGTGGTGGGATAACGTAAGTCTAGACAAGGCTTAAGGTCATCTTCAAAATGACATCGTGCATCCAACATGAACGAAAGGTTACTTTACAAGGCCAAAACAGGAAATTCAAGTCTGCGGAGCTTGTAGAGAAGCACAGCATAGCTCCAGGCACTGAGCTTCCTGCACTACTCAGTTTGTTGGCATGCCATCTGGTACTGTGCTCAGGTTTCCCCTCACGGGAAGTATGGGTGACAAAAGGGGGTCATAGATCAGCTGCACATCAGCAAGTTAACAGAGTTCCCACAGGGTGTGGAAAGAGTAATCCTACATCGCTCTTCGTGTTGTTATTTAGCCCTCATTTCAGCACCGGAGTTGATGTTATTTATATCACATTTATGACTAGTTTGTAGTTCATTAAGTTCAGAGAGTTCACAGCGCATTGAGCTCTCTCCTATCTATTGATCTTGGCTTCCCAGACATATTCTTCTGTGTCAGCAAGTTAGTGATGTATCCAGAGATTTATGCAGCCCTTACAGTACATCCTGTCCAGTTAGCAGTATGGCATTTATCTTTCAGTGCCTGTTATTAATGTTTAGTTGTAAAAAACCTAAAAAAAACAAAACAACTAAAAGTCCTCAAATCAGAAAAGAAATAAAGCAAACAAGAGTAAACGAAAAGAGCTTGGGAGCCGAAGAGCTGCATGAGTGGTGATGGTGAGCGCATGGTGCGATGGTGCATCAGGGTGTTTAGCGGATGTTCTGGGTTTAAGGAGTCCTCTGGAGCCGTCATCTGTCTGTCTGCCGATACATCTGTCTGCCTGTCTGCTGCTTGACCCGGTGCCCCGGTGCTTGTCTCTCTCTCTCTCTCTCCCGCTTTCTCGCCGAGCCCCTCTGACACTGTCTGTGTACTCCACAGGGGGACGAGTTAAAACCTGGAAGAGGAGGTGGTTCATCCTCACGGACAACTGCCTGTATTACTTTGAGTACACCACAGTGAGTACAGCTCAGTATCTCACTCGGCAACATGGTCCTGCTGTTCGCTCTGTGCAGCGCTGAGTCTTTTTTTCCATTTGTCCAGGACAAAGAGCCAAGAGGAATCATCCCACTGGAGAACCTGAGCATCAAGGAGGTGGAGGATAAGAAGCCTGTAAGTACAGCTCCCTCTACTGGTGTTTCCTGTGAACAGTCAGAGGAGGGCTGCAATTTTGAGTGTCCAGTGGTGCCCATTTAGAAGACTGAACAGCCTTGACATTTGAAGAAGAAAAGAGGAATTAGCACGTAGTCACAGCTTTTAAGGGGTTATTTTCTATTTCTCATGACTTCTGCAGAACTGCTTTGAGCTTTTCATACCTGACAACAAGGATCGGGTGATAAAAGCTTGCAAGACGGAAGCCGATGGACGAGTTGTGGAGGGCAACCACACCTTCTACCGTATCTCTGCCCCTACTGCTGAGGAGAAAGATGAATGGATGAACAGCATCAAGTAAGTGTTTATTCACTTGCATAAAGGCAGTTTTTAAACTGGGACTTTATAAAGCCTCTGTGTTATTACCCTTCTTTCACTTCCTTAAGAGTTGAAAAAACACTGTCACATTTTGAGATCCCCTCATGCGTGTTTTTAGTTTTCATGCCAAATTACCATAATATTACCGCAGAACATATTGTTTTTTCATGTTAGCCCTGCTGCAGAGGCTGATTAGTGTCCATTAAATAAGGTCCCCTTGTGTTCCAGTCATCTCTAAGAATGTTTGAAATAAACAGTAGAAGACCAACCCTGATGTCTCCCGCGTGTGTGTGTTCCCACAGAGCGGCAATAAGCAGGGACCCCTTTTACGAGATGCTGGCGGCCAGGAAGAAGAAGGTGTCATCCATGAAAAGGCACTAGAGCTGTTCAGCACTCCCGACGTTGCACTTGACAGAGTGGGGGGGTGGGGTAGGGGGGTTATCTGCTCGCCCTGTCTGGGCCGGAGCAGAGGCCACAGTCGAGGTCGCTCTCCAGGGGATTTCTCACATACAGACTAGCTCCGGCTTCAGCACCCTGCAGGCCAGAAAAACAGGAAGCATGCTGGGTTTTCTAGATAAGAGTTGGGGCCAAAGCCTCTTCTAATCTCCTGTCTGAATGTCTCCTCTCTCTATGCTTTGTGTGTGCTCTCGATCTATGAGGCTGAACGGGAGCCGTGCTGTTTAACCCAGCAAAGATCCCCTTTGAAGATGCTTTAAGAGTAAACAGAAGTCACATATACATGGCACACATACACGACATGCATACACCCCCGCCCCCGTAGCTCACATTGTTTAAACTCAGCAGGTCTGACCCAGTGTGGCACCCAACCCAAATATTCTGACAGTAAAGACCTTTTCTGGCGTGCTTTAATATATTAGATTAAGGTAATACCTGTATATTTTTTCAGCTTTTACTGTTCCTCAAGTCTTTTTGTTTTTGTTTGCTTTTTGTAAAAAACAAAACTGGAGGAGGGTTGAGAGAGGGAGGGTGAAGACTGTCTGCCAGCTGTTAGTGATTTTGTAGAAAAAAATATAAACAAAAAAAACTTTATTAATAAAAAAAGTTGCCTCTCAGGAGATTGTGACGATATTCTGAAACCTTCCATGTCAGCTTTGATGTGGATCCAGTTCAGCCATGTGGGGCATAAAAACTGAAAACTCTGTGTCACAGGCTGAACTGTTTTTTTGGTTTTTTTTTTGTAAATGTGAAGCTGCAGGGTGGTGTTGGGGTGGGTCACACAGGAGGGTGTCTGCTCTGGATTGGGTCTCAGTTTTTGATCTGTCTCCCGCGGTTCATTTCCTGCAGGCCCGGTGACTCAGTACGAGGTTAGTGTTTGGAAAGGCCCTGTCGTTTAGCACTCTGGGCGGGTTTGTCTTTTTCTGTACATTTTTCTTTCATTCCCGCTGACACAGGACCACCCCCCATTACTGTATGAAGAAAAATAAACATTGTTAATTAGTTAGTAATCTTTACTGCTGCTCAGTGCCTGGCGCTCTACAGGTTAAATGTGGGAAAAGCTGCTGGTTAGCCACAGAAATTCAGTTTTCTTCTGCCACTTGAAACACTTATTCTCTGTTTCGTGACTTTTAAAGTATTTTTCATTGTAATGGTAATCAAACGTGTCATTTTTAGCTCCAGTATGACCTCATTGATCTTTGTTCAATACTATGTGCTTCAGGTTGTTTATGTATCAGGCACAATATTTGACCTATTGTTGTAGATGCTCTAAGGCAGCACAAATAAACATGTGGTTCATCGAAGCTACGGGTTGTCCCCTGTCTCAGGATCCAAAGTTTAAGATGAGTTGTATGAGAAATGCACAGTGACAACAAAAGACAGAGGGATGGTTATAGCAGCAACATGTTGCCCAGTGTTGTTGGGCTGCAGCGAACGATTATGTATACAGATAGTTGACAAATTGTTAGGTCGCTGTTCCTGTTGCTTATTTTGTATAAGCAATAGTTCAAACCCCAAAGATTTTTGTTTAAAATGATGAATGACAAAGAAATGAGTATATCCTACATTTAAGAAGCTCCAAGCAGCAGATGTTTGACTCAACTTAATCAGCTAATCGATTTATTGACTAATTGTTGAGTTGCAGTTTTGCAAACATCTTTTGCATTATGCGGTTGTCTTTTACTGGTCTGCAGTCATATCTCTTTGTCCTCACTGTTTGCCTGTCCTGGTTCTCCTCCTCCTCCTCCTCTTTTCTCCACGAATCCTGAAAAAAACAATCATAAATCTGGACAGTATTCGTTTAATTTATCAATTTGTACATACGTAAATGTATAGTGGGTATTTTGTCTTCATTTTTGTTTCTAATTAGTTGTGCCATTTACCTTTTTTACTGTGTTCAGTAATGTCTGACTTGAGGTTTCTATCATTACCATTTAATTTTGCCGAAATAAAGATGGATTTGTCAACTCCGGCTCTGAATATCTTCTTACATATCAGTCGGTTGGCATCATGTTCCAGCAGTAAAGTAACGCGCCAGCAGGTGGCAGTGTTTGACTGATGAAGCACAGCTCCACATGCAGTCAATTTAAACGACCTTTAAATTCTTAATGTTTTATAGTCCTGCCAAATCAAATACTAGTCAGTTTTAGGTATCAACTGACTGCCGTGCGTCCATGAAAACCAAATTTAACTTCCAACCTGAGGGCAGTTTTGTCATCACAATTTTTCCAAATTTCCAGTCCAACCTCATTTACCTTATACTGTTTATGCTGTAAATATATACTATATATGTGTACGTCTATATGCTGTTCAAATGCAGAGTTTATTCACAGGCTTGCTTTTAAAGTATTTATGGCACAAACGTTGGGGCAGCTGGGAAAGGTCAATATTTACAAGTAAATATGTATCAGTAAATTATGCCTGGAAAAGCAATCAATAGAAACGGCTTCGTCAATGGACACCGCAGGGTATGTTTGAAGAATGCAGTGCACATGCGTCCTTGGTGGCCTGTTAATGTCTCAGATAATGTGTACCAGTGGAGGAAAAAACAGCCAGTTGCTTCTGACGAACCTTGTGAAGGACGGACAGCAGGTTTGCAGCAGCTGCCAAACTGAATGTTTATCAAAACGTTGACGAGTTTTAACTTGAATGAAATGACAAAACTGCTGCCACAGATCTGCAATGTGTGACAAACCTCTCAACATCTCGGCTACAAATGCACCAATCCCGGTGGAACAGTCGCCGCAAAATTGTCTGTAATCGCAGGGCCTACTGGGTAATGTTGGTCTGCAAACCTACAGGAGCGCTGTTGTGGTATATAAGTTTATCAAAGCAACAAGAAAGAAGAGAGGAATTGCTTTCAAAAGCTTTCTGATCGGAGGAAGATTAAAATCTGCCATTTTCAGCAAACCAAATTACAGCTGAATGACTAGGCGCTTATTGGTATATTTTCCTGTGGGCCACAATCTGCAGCGGTTTATGCTGTGAAACAATTTGTTCCAGATGTGCCAGATGAGGTTTGCAAAAATGAGATTTATGTCTTCTTTACATTCTCGCATTAAAATGGAACTTGAAAAACAAGGCGCGCGGTAAATTGCCCGGAATCATTGTTTGCATAGCAGTCAAACAATATTTGCTCTCGAGTTGTAAAACATGTTATAAGGGCATTTTTGAGGATTGTAGATCAAGGCCAACGAGGTGACCGTGGCTGATGGGAAATGAGAGGCGCGTTGCCACGGCGAGGAAAAAAAGAAAAGAAAAGAATGAAAACAGCCGGGAAAAAAAGAAGTTTGAAAATGTGTGGCGGCGGTGCAGCAGCAGCAGCAGCACCGCAGCACCGCAGGTTTTATTTCTCACCATCTACACGCTGCTTCACTTTTTCTGCTCCTCAGTGCGCCGCGAGGCTGAGTTTTCTGCATGTAAGAGGAGGGATGTTCGAGGGAGAGGTTTCATGACCCCTTCACCCTCCACTAAAACAAAACAATGGGAGGAGGTCGGTGGAACAAACTGTGCCTTCACGACGTGAATGAGGTTGAATGGGCCTCTGGAAAACACAACAAGGGGCTGCAGCGTGCAGCAGTTGACCCCAGTGCACTGAAACACAGCTGACCCCAGTTCAGTGAAACACAGCAGACCGCAGTTCAGTGAAACACAGCAGACCGCAGTTCAGTGAAACACAGCAGACCCCAGTGCAGTGAAACACAGCAGACCCCAGTGCAGTGAAGCACTGCAGACCCCAGTGCACTGAAACACAGCTGACCCCAGTGCACTGAAACACAGCAGACCCCAGTTCAGTGAAACACAGCAGACCCCAGTGCACTGAAACACAGCTGACTCCAGTTCAGTGAAACACAGCAGACCCCAGTTCAGTGAAACACAGCAGACCCCAGTGCAGTGAAACACAGCAGACCCCAGTGCAGTGAAGCACTGCAGACCCCAGTGCACTGAAACACAGCAGACCCCAGTGCAGTGAAGCACTGCAGACCCCAGTGCAATGAAACACAGCAGACCCCAGTGCAGTGAAGCACTG
>KV751340.1:3945873-3958709 GCA_001698575.1 Mola mola
AAAAGCCCTGTCAGCATGTGATGACGGGCACAGCGGTTTGCATGAGGACGCGGCGACGCAGGAGTTTCTCCCTCCCGGCTGTGGCCACATCACCGCTCCGGTTTTTCCCTCTCCGACCCTCAGCAGGCTCCCAGTGGGGGGACAGAGGATGCTAGATAAATGTGTCATGGTGATGACACAATAGATTTTCTGGAAACAAGTGATCGGTTACAAGGCTATCCCAGTTTTCCTCCGCCCCCCCATCCTGCTGGTAAGCAGACAACACCTGACTCACCTCTGTGGACGCAGCTGGCTTTTACCAAAGCCCATCAGGCTGTTTGGCGTTAGTCAGCACCCGGCCGATTCTGGTGACGCCAACAACAAAACAGACATTTGTTTTTGCCATTTCACAGCCACACGGCAGCTGATTTTTTTTGTACGTTTCTCACTTCAGCTTCCAGTGAGCAAAACCAACAGGTCGCTCATATGAAGCGGTTTAAGTCTGACATGACAAACTTGCCTCTGGCTGCTGTGCAGTGTGAGAGCCTCCCGAGGCCCGAGGGGAGCTCACGGCTGAGTCAGCAGGCAAGGCGCCACTGTGGACGGCATGAGCGCGCCGTCGGTCACATGCATGTTGCTCAAGATCAGATGTGTCTTCATGAGGAGCTGAAGTCAGACTTCCTCTAGGCAGCTTGGTGCTGATACAATCAAAGGTGGTAAATGAGTCTTCTCATTACAGATGAGGTTCGGACGGTTTTAAATAAACTTATTAGTTCTTTCCAACTTATAATTGAGAATCAACACAAAAAAAACCCTCGAACAAAAATAACGAGCACGTTTTAAACTTAAATAGTATTAGTCAATAACTATGACATTATCAGAATGCTCAATCATTACAGCGGTTATACTATATATTGTTTTTTTTAATTTCTGTCCCAGCCTATGTTATAGTCTACAAATACATGAATACATGCTTACATGTCTTTACAACTATATTAAATCATAGTGTATTTTATTACTTACTGCTTGTAAATAAAATTAATGTTGAGTTCTGTCAGGGACTAAAGTTCTGACACATACCTCGGTAGTTTGTTACGGCTGGGTGTACAAAGAAAAGGACAGTCAATAACTTTTTACTGACGTGTTATCAATGTGCAAAACAGATAAAGAGCCTTTATCTGTTTTTCTTTAATAAAAGGAGCCTCAAAACAATAAGAATTGTTCACACCGCGGGGAAATGGCATGAACAGAGCATGAATAAACAATAACTTGGATAACAGCTGTTGCTGTTGGGAAACTGTGTGTATATAGCTTCTTCCAAATATGGCGCCCTCTATGGGGAAGCAGCGAGCGAGGCGGAATTTCTCCGAAATTGTCAGCACGCGCTGAATCACATTACCTCATAGCAAAGCAGAACCTTTTCACAAGAGAAGTGGATAAAAATTGAAAAAAAAAAAATTGAAAAAAAATCATTAAAAATGATCATCTAACAATAGGTGGGTTTTTTGTAATGACAAAACTATAATCAAAGGAAAATCAACTCCTCCTCGTTCACTTGACTTTGAAGGATCGGGCAGGAGGTGGGAGTGCTTCTCATAGCAGGAATAGTTACAAAAAAAAAACACAACAAAAAAAAAAAAAAAGAAAACAAGAAAAGGCAAATACGCGCTTCCTGTCAATGTGCCAGGAGAGAGAGAGGCTTTACTGGAAAAGAGCGGAGGCGGAGTCTTTGGCAACTCGTATATAATGCCTCCTCTCCTCCTCCTCCTCCACACGCACTAGTACGTTTCAGTGCTCCTCACTCAGACTGCGGGTCGTTCACAAGCACGGTAAAACACTCCGCAAGTCTCTCAAACAAGTCTTAACTTTGGTTGCCAGAGAACTTTGTACTTGACAGACAACGCGCCGGGAAAAGTGTCTAAACTCGCCAGCTCGGATTTGTAATTTTTTATTTCCTTTAAAGAAGTTTGGAGAAAAACATTGGAGGTAAGAATCTGTGATTTCTCAGATTGTACGTTGGGAGGATTTTAAAGGAGTCCACCAATGTGTTTTTTGAACGCATGATGTGTAGCGTCATGCGTAAAACGCGCAATCACAATGCGCAATTTGCGGTCTCCTTACTGGAACTGACCGTGGCGGTGAGTGTCGCGGGCAGGTTACACGGAAAGTTTCCCCGAAATGGCTGAAAGTTCCAGGGAAGCGTTTTAAGTCAAAACCACAGCTTGTCTGGCACAGCACAAGAACTCGTTTGATTGTTGCTGGATTCTAGCTGTTTTCTGAAACAAGTAATGGGTAGATTTCTCCCGAGTGTGAAGCGTGATGGACAATTTCCACATGTGGAAAAAGAGTTGTCAGTACATCTGATGAGTTTTACTATTACTGGTCTTCAGTTCCAACTCACGTCTCCTTCTCTTTTCTCCTCAGGCGTCTCATCTCCAGAGTGACCCGACCGTGCCCTCCTTGAACCTCTGATTGACCTCGTCTCTTTCTTCTTCCTCTGCTGTGGTGCTCAGCGCTCCCACCCGGCCGTCTCGAGAGTGGGCACAGAGCCATGGTAACTCACAGCAAGTTTGATAACGCAATGAGCAGCGGCCTCTTGGACTCCAGCATGCGGCTGCCTCACCACTACAAGACGTTCAGCTCCAAGACGCAGTACCAGATGGTCTTGGCCACGCTCCACAAGCTGCAGGAGAGCGGCTTCTACTGGGGCGCCATCACCGGGAAGGAGGCCAACGCCATGCTGGCGGCCGAGCCTGCCGGCACCTTCCTCATCCGGGACAGCTCGGACAACCGGCACCTGTTCGCCCTCAGCGTCAAGACAGCGTCGGGCACGAAGAATCTGCGCATCCAGTGCGACGTTGCAACTTTTTACCTGCAGACGGACCCTAAAAACATCCAATCTGCTCCCCACTTTGACTGCGTCCTCAAGCTGGTCCACTTCTACATGTCCCAGAGCAAAGGGAACACACACAGCGGGAGCATCTACTATATCTACTCCGGAGGGGAGAAGGTCCCTCTGGAGCTCATCAAACCTCTGTCCTGCAGCTTGTCAACTTTGCAGCACTTGTGCAGGAAAACAGTCAACGGCCATTTGGACATTTCCTCCAGAAGAGACCAGCTTCCTCATCCTCTCAAAGAGTTCCTCCAGGAGTACGACGCTCCCATCTAGAGGTGCCTGGCTTCTGCTCTTGAAGGCGCAAAGACTTGAAGGCTTCGCGAGGAAACCGAAACGGTTTTCAGCAGGTACCTGTCTGAGGAGGTACCTGAGGCTCGAGCAGTGGAGCTTGTGAGAGTGTTGTACTGACAACAGGACGCGTCCGCGCTGGACCCCCACACGGAGGGCAGCGCCGTAACCCGGCGGTGTGAAAGAGAGACAAACCTCTTGCAGATGGACTTACTGAGAGCTGAAGCGAGACCAGAAGTCAGCCGTATGCGGCCTGATGACACACAGCTGCTAATCATGATAATGTGCCTCGAGGCTTCCCGAGCCCAGCAGCCTCCATGGACGACGATGTCGGACTCCACGTCAGTCCAGCTTCGTGGGATCTCTGACTAACTGCACGCTGGAAATCTGGACAATAGAGTTAAATTGAGTTGACACTGATGGCCCTCTGGGTGTATTTTGTTTTGTAACCAACCATGATGGATAAGGGGCTTTTTTTTTTTTTTCTAAATTTGAATTTCATACGATGTGTTAAGAGCAGAAATGAGATGGAGGGAGAGTTTATGCCAAACTTGCCTGATTGAGACGAGTCTGTGGGATCATGACTGAACAGCTGCAGTGGCACTGACAGGATCGCCGCTTGCAGATGAATGTATTTAATCGCAGCCTCTCTCTTTTCCTATTAAGAAGAGTCCAAATGTGTCTCATTTTCAAGAGTTTACATGAGCAAAATGTGTTTGTTTTTGTCTTTCTACTGTCTTTTATAAAGATGTACTCTTTGCCAGACAAACCACTGGCCGTCAAAGCTTGAAGATGTTCGAGGAGTTTGATGAAGCAGGCAGACTGATACGACTTTGCACTTATTTATATTTGTATGAACGTTTCCTTAATTTATAATAAAAGAGCACTATTTTTTTATGAAATGCAATGCCAGTGTTTGATTTGGTTTAAGAGCTGGTTCCAGTGGTGTACCCAGGATGTTTGGGGGGCAGGGGGGAGAGTGATTGTAAGGGCACCAGCACACACAAGAGTCACACTTTCAGTTCAAATGTAGGTTTCAAAGGAGCTTCACTCAAGTTTTACTTCCCTAATGGGGGAACGTGGTGTACAATACTAACATATGTACAGATCTCAAACATTTGTCCGTGTCACATTTCTTTGCTTCAAAAGTCAGTGAGAAAGGCATACGAATGTAAATACAATGTCGGTTAATCATGCCTCAAGTGCTCTAAAGATTAGTTTCCGTGAACAGGTCAACAAGCCATCTGTCAAATACAGCAGAAGTGCAGAGCAGCTTTTCTGGAGAAGTGGCTGTAAAGTTTACAGCCGTGACTCACTGGCTTCCCTGGAGGTGCTGCCGTGCCCTGGCGTGCCCTCCCATGTGCTCACAGTACAACAAATGGCAATTATGCGAGTTCTGAGAAACTTCCCCTGCCCTCAGTCATGCAGAAAAAAAAAAAAAAGAGTCAGAGTCAACAAGTGACCAACCATGCGCAGCAATGAGGTAATCACACAGGTTATTGGCTATATCGGTATGTCTGTACACCTGCATATCAGCCTGCAGACGGAGCCTCCCGTCAGGAGAGCAGATCAGTTCCAAACCGCTCTGGAATGAATCATACCACATCTCCTTCCTGCATGTAAATTATCATTGTGATCATTGAACATTGTGATCCTTTGCCCTGTCACCCTCTTCCTTCGAGAGTGAGAGCTGTCACTTAAAGAAAAAAAGAAAAAAAAGCTTTCATTGTTATATAACAAGAAAGGCTTAAATTCAGCAAAAGATTCATCCCTGATGTTGTGTTTGGAGTCCGTGCCAGAAGTTCTGGTACAGAAAGCAACTGTAAAACGTCGTAAGATACAAGGAATTTTCATCAATTTTCGTAGCTTTCAGTGAAGGAACACAGAATAGTTGCTATTATTGACGGGTCTTTATTCCAGACCGAGCTCGAGCTCCAAGTGCCTCCACGACACATTCCTGTCCGGACATTTCCTGTCCAGTAGGACATATAGCGCGATAAAGGGTCTCTGAGGTGGTTTGTGCTCTGTCCCACTTCCATGATTAAGGCCCGATATTGAGACACCACAACTGAGCTTTCACAGGATTCAGGAGCAAAAATGATCACCTTTACCTTTAGAGGTCCGTGGGCAGGAAGCAACGAAGCGCTCCTTTGTTGTAGCTAGGTCAAAAGAGTGCTGGCCTCGAATGGGGCTTGGGAATGCGATGTCACACTGCGGTGCCTTCTGGGAAATATTGGCGGCGAGCAGATTTGCTTTTGCTGTAGCCAGACCAGGACATCTGCGGTAGCAGCTGAGTGCTCCAACTTGTTGCTTTATTGGTCGTACATAATCATGGGCAGTGAAGCAGCTCTGCGGACGGGTCACCGAGGTGATGACGGCAGGACCTGCTCAGCTGAGGTGAGTGTTTACGAGACCCGTGACCAAACTCATCCCGCTAGCTGTGTTATTACAAATTCGCTAAGGGATTTTTTGGAGGCCCAATCACTTGTATTTCTTTTTTTTTTACTTCTCTTATTCCTTTCATCCTTGATTTGTCTCCTTTGTGGATGCCTAACTCTATTAATTTTTCAATAGATGGCCTAAGTATTTAATTTGGCTACCATAAAGGTCCTGGGCCCACTGCAATTTTCCCGGGCAGAAGACTTGGGCCAGACCTGTGTTCATCCGTATATTCCATATCTGAATGTGAACTGGACAACATTAGCAACCACGAGCACCTTTCAAACACAATCATGATTCCAAGTAAACCTGTTGCGAAATTACATGATCAGGTACTTAATGAAACGTGCCAATAACCTTTCAGAGACATTTCCTCATCAATGAACCCCAGCGATTGATGCACGCCCAAAACCGTGCTACGCTTCAGCTGAGGACTATTAAAAGCATACAGGCTTGGTGCTCTGTTTAGCAGAAATTCTCTGGTAGCGTCTGGCCCTGTGTTTCTAGAGAAAAATCGAAAGAGTCACAGGGCTGCTTACACAAATGTGTCATCTGTCCTACACCCCCGGCCTGCCTGCATCAGGCTAACAAGCTGAAACCATTACAGCGGGTTTTTCTAAGGAACCACCCGCATATCCTCCACAGCTGCTCTCAAACCTGCTGCACACAGAACTGAGAGTTCATACAGGTGGGAGTATAACAACTTTCCATTTTCTGGGGAATGCTCATTTAAACCCTATTCATGTTTATTAGGCTAGTACTGTTGAATATGGCCAGGTGCATTATCCACAAATGCCATTTTTTTTTGATAAGTTTCCTTGGTAAAAGTTGTGTGCCGTTGCTAAATAAATAGATAGAGAGAGAGAGAGATAGAGAGAGACAGAGATGACTTTATTAATCCCCGTGGGAAATGAATTCGTCACGGCAGCAAGGATGTTCAGGTACAGGACCAATGGGACAAAGTACAAAAATATACACAGTATAGGCAGGTTATAAAAATCTAATAATATATGCAGATCTTGTGCAGAGTGCAGAGTTTAGTGCAGGTAGGAGGAATCGAATGATTTTAACAGGTAAAGTGTCTAGTGTCTCATAACAGAGCTTTGTTGAAAAGTCTGATTGCACTGGGGAGGAACGACGTCCTGTATCCTTACTTGTAGCGGCGGGGTCGGATCATTCTGTTCCCGCAGTGCACTGCAAACACACAGCAGACTGTCTAGGTCAGATTCACCGAGGCATTAAATGTCACAAAACAATTACTTGACTTGAGACGTTTCGTTGCTGCTCGGTACTGGGTTGTTTCAACCAATATCCTAAAGGCATTAGCACTGATAAAATACGTCCCATCATTATGATTTCGATATAAATCGAAAATGAAAACTGGGACACAGATAAGTGCACTTTTTGTTGTTTTGGTGACTGTTTAGCTCAACAAGGTTACACAGTGTAACAACACAGGGTCAAAGCCATCTGAACCAAATCGTCCTCAAACTGTTACTGCGAGTGTCACGTGGAAGAGATCATCTACAGTGAAACGTTAATTTTCCAGAAAATTTTCGACCAGCGCAAAAAGGGAAATAGGACTTAAGTTGAAAAATACCACAAGTCTCCATTACCCTTTACAGTTGAAATTCTTCCTCAATGCTAAAAGTGTAACAGTGCGGCCTAAGCGACACCATTTAATGTTATCGATAAAAGATGAGTACTGACCGGGAAAACCCGACCACGTCAGCCTCGGAGCTGTTTTACAAGCAGGATTCAAGTACTTCCAATTTGACGTCACAATTTTTTGAAGTGTACTTTTACACAGAAGAGCAACTATACAGAAATATGAACACACAAGTGTAACTTTCTGGTGAAAAAAAATCTGTAGCGCCACGTTATTTCCACAAACTTTGTGGTATTTGTAGTTTGATGTCTGACCCATGAAGTGCGCATTGAATGGTGCCTTTCAAAATTTCTTTGAAACTTTGGGAAATTTCACTCATTGTAAAACCACCAATCAGTGTCATCGTGTATTTTTAAAAAGTCTGAGCTAAGATTATGAGACTAACTCGTACATATTTTTAGCCCTATTTGAGTTCAACTGAACCAAAATAACCATGACATGGTTCTGCGTATTAGTTCTATTCAAAGTAGTCTTGACAACTAATCATAGGGTTTTAAACAGCTCATTGGATAAAAGCTTATCAGAAACACTCAAAAGTGCCACGATTGGAGACGTGTGTCTTTTGCTGGACAGAGTGTGAGTCGCTACAGCAGTTGGAAAAAAGACAGAGATGCAGATTTGCCTCTGAAATATAGCGGAATAGATGACAAGTACATATGTACTTATAAGGGTTTACTGGCAGGTTTTGTTAGAAGAGAACTACACAGCTGCCTGGTGATGTTTTGCTTATGTAAAATGAATGAGGAAGGTCACAGAAGCAACACCACTAAGGTCACTTCTGGTCACATGCTGGCATCAAGGTAAACCCAAAATAAAAATTTGTTGCAACATAGAGAGAATATTGGACATAAATATATATTTTGGACTGAGGGACTGTGTGGCGTTCACAAGCACATTACGAGTCATTTCTCTCCAAGACTTGTGAAATACAAGCATCTATTGTTTTGCTGTATTTCCTGCATTTTTTTTTTTTTTGCAGCGACAAGAATAACTTTCATATCTTGGACCAGAAAAGCCACGCCGGCTCTCGGTTGCTGCAGAAGGCCGCCGTGTGTTACACTCTGCACACCTAAGAGCGCAGCCCCCATGTGCATCAGGTCGTTCGCCTCATTTGCTCCCACTGACACGAGGACACGCGTGTGCAAACAGCTGAGAGCCGGAGAAGCACCGACAGCCGGCCCCCAGCATGTCTTTCCAGTCTCTCAGTCTGTTTACAATTCCACAACCGCTGGTTGCCATGGAGGCAACCCTTATGAGCTCCAGATGCCACGCGCTGGAACCAACCATGGAGCAGCGGTGACTCACCACGGCCCGCAAGTCCCACCCTCTGCTACGGGCACGCTCCTCCTATTCCTCCCGCAGATTTACTGTCACGACTTTGCTCCCCTGCTCGGCCTTATAGCAACACAAAGCCGCACCATCATCCTTCGCTGGTTTTCCATATCTGCCGTTTCAGATGGAATGTCAGGGGATGCTTCAAAATGACAAAGGATTTTTCAACCGTTTCCACTGACGGAATGGTGCATGACAAAATACCTCCACGTACCGCCAGACCACCTGGTGCTTCACCTTAATAACCTTTTGGACTAAAGCCTCCTCAGTTAATTCTGATTGCAGCCACACTGATTATTAGGATGACACGCTTTATCAGAAAAAACACTTTCCAATTTTTCAAACAAGACGCAGTCGGTCAGTTGAAGATGAAATCATGTATTCTTCTCCAATCTTTGTGGAATCAGAGCTTTAAAGATTATTTATCAATATAAGATCAGCCAACTGGCAGCTACGCTACCAATGACAACATGCAATACGTACATATACACAAAAGAATCCTAAGTTTTGGAGGGACCGTGTGGAACGCAAAGCAGATACAAGTATGTTCTACCTGGTAGAGAAAATGAATTACTGGGTTTTGAGTGAATGTTTTAAGGTGTGAGACTGTAATAGAATTTCTCTATCTGGCATATCAATGTAATGAAACATTAAAGCCCAACTCTCTCTCTATTTGATTTTTCTGCCTGTATGTGGAAGTATAAACGTACAGTCATACTAGTCGTACGTATCAGTCTCTTGTGAGCACTGTATGTTCTGTTTTGTGTTCTGTTCTATTTTATGCACATCAGGGTCACTGAGGTGAGTCTCCCACTACGTCACCACCAGTTTTACAGGAAACCAGCCATGTGAGCACCGAATGCTACTTTGAAATATTCAGATTTAGTCACATTGGTAGTAAAACTGCTACTCTGTGCTCTGATGAGGCTGCACACACCAGCAACCTCATCACAGTAGGCAGGTGTTGGTCAGAGTCAACAGTGTGACGGTGAAATGGAAAGAAAAGACTCCTGCGTGTGGTTTTGCTTTCACTTAACAGACTGCTGGGAGTGCAGGTAGCAGAACAGACACGTTTCCTTCTTTGTAGGCATTTCCTGAAATCGACTGACAATTTTAGTGAGGAGTGTAGCCGTGAAGATGCTGCTAAATGTAAACAAAGTCAGCTGAAGAGAAAATCCCTTAAAATCCTCCTCCACTGCCGGGAAACACCCTGAGTCACCGCTGCAAAAAAGCAGCCTGGCGCGGTGTAACAGTGGGCGGAGATGGAGCGACATGACGTACGAGACACTTCAGTACACTATACAAACACAGCCTTCCTTAGTTACAACGTAGGGGGAAAGCTCAGGCAGGGCACCCACACGAGGCAAGGCACTTCAAGCTACAGTAATCATATCATCAGATAAAGGACAGATAGCGAGGTGTCATGTCAGGCGAGGCTGTTGTTCTGGAGGTTACCCTGACTCACTTCCCCATCATGACCCAGTGGAAAAACTTTGACTTCACTCTCTTTGGTGATCATAGTGCAGGGATATTTTTCAGTCTGTTTGTGAACCTGGTCGCAAAGCCATCATTTTCTCCTGAATCACGAGCCTCTTTATTTTAAAACACATGGTGTTTGTTGACAGGAGTTGGTTGACCTGCAGGCCGAAAAGTTGACCAGTTTGGTCAAAAATTATGTATTTGTTATTATGACAGCGCTGCTCTCGCACACACTGCAGGTCTTTTATTGGAACAGGGTGTGTCCCTGTCGCGTCAGGAAGCCTGTGATGTAATTCATAAACGCAACACACTTGCGCCAACGCTGTCCTCATTCATCGCATAACACAGGCTGCCGTCGCCATGGCAACATAACAACGCAGTGGCTGTGTGCACTGTAAAAGCAGACTGGTTGTTTTAACTTCAAAAAGTAGCTGGCAAATCTTGAAAAGGTGAATTTTTAATGATTCAAAGTTAACTCGACTTGTGTTTTCATGTTCTTTGATTTTAAACTTTAACTTTTTTAAGCTAAAACAACTAGTTTTTTTCTTGTTTTTTTTTTTTTTTTTTTACAGCGTGCGTTTCTACAGTAAGTTCCAGGGACTTTCTGACGAAGAAGAGTGACTTGCACGTTTTTCAGGATCCCAGATAAGGCAGAGCGGTACTAGAAAACTCAGCAGTTTCACATATTTAACAACTTACCCCCCTGAAATAAAACTTCCTTATTCTTGTGAAATAGCAAAGATTTTTCTTACCAACCCCCCCGCCCCCCATATTTCCTCCAACGTTCCAGAGAATTACATTTTATACCTAAATATTTGTCATGTACTTTTTTTTTTTTTTTGCCAGACCAAAACCAGCTAGACGTTTAAGATAGAAGAGCGCTTGGCGGCAGACTTATCAAGTAATACCAACCTTGTCTTTTAATACTTTAGTCTGTTTTGGCAACAAGCAGCCATTGCTATCACAGCTTTCATCAGCTGAGTGGAAAAAGAGACAAGGTTCCAATGAACTGCAAAAGTCAGGTCACATTTTGCAGCCTGCAAACCTGACAGATGCCTGCAGGCTCATGTTGACTTTACTCTACCAGGTGGTAGGACTGAACACTTCATGGAACGTAGTAATCTTTTTATCTCTTAAGTCATGTGTGTGGGTATATTTACATAACATTTTCACCTTATGCTCACTCAGTCAAATGATACTTTATATAGTAATTACCACCACCAGTTGTGTGTGGATTTTAATGATTTTCTTTTTGTAGGTTTGGGTCCAAGGAACAAGTGATACAGTTTTTGGAAAAGATCCGGATCAGCATGCAGCTCTGGGAATTTTTTGAAGAGGGGTTACATGCTGTGAATTCTATGCTGACAATGAAGGAATTGCCACATAAACACGGTTTCTCAAAGAAGTCTTGTTGCGTGCATTTTTCATTGTGTTGCACAAATCAGCGACCTTTCTGGTTGTCACAGTGTGTCATCTGTGCGTTAGTCGATCAAAAAATCATTACAATCATTAACAATGAAAAAATGTGTTTAAAAAAGTGCAGGATTTTCAGATCATGTGTCGATCCTAAGGCGAGATTTCCTGGAAAGGACTCATCAGACACAGTCGAGCCATTCATCGCATCAAACCACTTATTTAGCACACAATGACAGCGATGTGGTGTGTGTGACAAAGGGAGGACTTGTCAGCATGTGTGCACGCGTAGTATTTACTCTGGATGTGCGTGTTGAATTTCAAAAAATACAAAAACGACACAATCTGCAGGTTTGAAGCTCAGTGAAGCGGAGTCAGCAGGTCTTTTTCCTGTTACAGAGGCCATGTGACCAGAAATTACTGTGAATGCCCTTGAGGGAATGCCAGGATGTAGAGAGGGCAGCCGATTACTGGATTGGTGTCACAATAATGGACAGTAAACAAAGCACATCACAACTGCAGAGACACATGAGTAGAGCATTTCACAACATGACATAAATATGGTACACATGGCCAGTACAAAAAACAGCAACACTAAAGTCTTAGTAAAAGTCTAAATATACTGTAAGAAATTTAATATTGCAGCTGTGAAAGTTAATGTAAATTTTAATAAACCTGCCATGGAATTAATGTTTCCATGTTTAGTTTGTTTGTTTATCTGCTTGCTTGTCTGTAAAGCCTACTGTCCACAGTTTTTGATGAATTCTCATTGAGTTCCTAATGGCAGTGGCTTCATTTGATAAAATCTTGGACCATATAGGTGAAATGTCAAATTCCAAAAATTCCTATTTGGTAATATTGGGTGAAATTCCAAACAATCCTATCTCGGCCTAACACTCAGCCAATGAATTTATAACTTAAAACACCTGGGCACAGTGTCAAGATTTAATCTCCAAATAAGTTTGATCCTGAAAGGTCAAAGGTCACGGACACATCAACCGATTTAAAAAAAAAAGTCTGTATAGCTAGATTTTCTGGGCAACATTCTTCCAAAACTCAGCATGCTATACTTGCGATTGAGTTTCTTTAGTGGAAAAAAAACGCAGGCAACTATGTGAAACATAACTTCTCTAATACACAGATACTTGAGAGAACAAAATTTATGTATGTTTATCTTATACAACCAGGTTGGTCCCACTGAGATTACGAATCTCTTTTTTTAAGGGAGACCTGGCCAAAATAGGCAGCAGTGGAAAAAATAATAATAATGGATGTGAAAAAAGTCATTGTCACAAAAGGCTACGTTAAAAAGCAATGAAATCAAAAATGGTTATAGAACTT
>KV751340.1:3958780-3983383 GCA_001698575.1 Mola mola
CTTTTTTTTTTTCTTTTTACTATTCACATTACCCTTTAACTCAAGGTTGGGCCTTAGTGACATTTTAGGCAAATGTCCCAGACAGCAGAGGAGTTGTTGGGTGGTGGAGGTATGTGTTCTCTGAGCTAATTTATATGCAGGTAAACCTTAATCCACATCCTTCTGCTGGTCGGAATTAAGGAGTTTTAATGTATATATATTGATATTTTCATTACTGAGTGCCATCCCATATCCAGACACGGAAAACACACAAAAGCTGTCACTCAAATCTAAGCCGGGTCTCTCGTAATTGGATGCAGGTGACATGAGCAAAGATACCAAAAATATACAGAGCCCACTGACCCAGCAAGACGGGACGCTTTAACGTTATCAAATACTGTATAGGCTAAACAGTATATCACGTTACGATTTACATGTATAAGAAAGAACCAATTAACTTTTAAAATATAATGAAACGTGGAGACATGCAAACATATGGTGAATTCCTCAGAAAATATTTATACATTTTCCTGAAAATTAGTCAGACTGATGCTCTTTTATGGTGACAACAGAGGCTGGCATGTCCCTATTAAGTTGCAAAAAACTAAGACTCAAGTTTAGTCAGACTTGTGTAGTTTGTTTCCAGGCAGAGGTCAGGACATGAAATATGTCGAAGGAAAAACAAAAGCGGCCACCATGAAGATGGATGGACAAAACCATTAAGAGTTCTCGAGAAACAGCTCCGGCTGCTCGAATTGGAAAAGCAGCAGGGCATTCAGGGGAACAATCCGATACTGTGCGCTGCCCGCCATGTCCCAGCAGGCCTTGTGCTTTTAGCCCACAACCCAAAACGCATCCCACCACATGCTGACTCTCACAACACAACAGACCTCAGTCACAACAGCATCTGCCATGATAATAAGGGCCACTGTTGTGGAGCAACTGGCACGAAGAGGAAATAAAACTTCACAGTCTTTTGTACTTTGATGGGAAACCCCTACTATAAATATCGTTGCTATGAAAAGTTAATATCAAGAAGAGTGCTTTAAACTCCAACAATGTGGAGTAAAAACTGGGCTTTGGTGTGAATATGTGTGCGACTTGTAAGCTGCACGATGGTTCACTGTGAAGAGTTTCCAGTTAAGCCTCAGAGGGAAGCGCTTGATTCAAGCTGCTACCAACATTGATGCCGGGTCAAGTCAGTGATGTTTTTGCACATTTCTGTGGCAGGGCTTTGTCGAGAACAGGTGCGACGCCAGCGTTTCAACTACAACTGAGCCTCGTTTGAATTCAATAGCACATCCGGACATTTACGCCGGCTAGGCGAAGGGTCTCATCATGTGATCAACTAACTCTGGCAGAAACACAAGCGTTTTTTTCAACCAATCATTTTGCCCAACAGGCCCAGAACGCAGCAGCGCCACAGCAACTGAATCAGATGACAATAGCGCGGCTCTGCTGCTGGAACACGTTGCTGCATGAGTGAGATTCCTGCTAAATTATTTCGAAGTCCTCTTTGGGAATAAGCTTTCCAGGATTTGTCTTGGATGCCAAGTTAAACACAGGCGTCAGGTACTTTGTGATGAATGTGCATTTTAAGTCAGGCTATAATAAAAAAAAGATCAGATGTGACGTCTGGGTCAAAATGTTCAGGCAAATAAGTAAAAACATATTTTAGAGAGACAAGCTCATGGGTTGTTAGAGGACATGATACACACAGACAGGCTCATTTTCCCAGGGCTGACTCAGATGTTTAATATAAAGAGATGTTGAGGGGGTGGACACGTTTAGTCTCCCCCTCTGTTTAAAATTATATACAGTGCAAAGATCACTTTGCATTGATTACATGCCATTAGAGTTTATCACTGGCCCTGGCATCATAGTTGGCATTCCCTGTCCTGCTGCTGGTTCGTGTTGTGTTGTTAGTGGTCGTTCCAGCTGCTTCCTGTTTGTTAAACAACCAAAGCCAACTGTTATATTCACAACAGGAACATCCACACTTGATAAATATCTCCTGAGGACACTAGCAGCGCTCAATGTGACTATCACAGCTTCAACATATCTCATAAAATGCCTGAAGGAATAAAAGGGGATGATTAGAGATTGGGCTCTGTTCCTGTAGGTTGAGTCACAAAGTACACACTGTGACTGTATACAGGGATGGATCACAATTCCCATCATTTGTACACTCACACACACACACACACACACACACCCATGGCGGCTCTGAATATCCAAGTGGAAAGAGCTGCTACAGGAAGACTGGAAGTAATTTACGCAACGCAACATTTGTCTAAACATGCGAAGCAAACCTTGCTACACAGCGTGCTTGCAGTACATCCCGGCACAAAGGCACACGAAAATGTGCAGTTCACTTTTTGCAAAATACCTCTTTACTAGAAATGCACTTGCACAATTTAACATAGGCCACCGGAGGAAGTGCTGAAATTAGCCTTGTGTGTATTAGGTATGAAATAAGTGTGACTGATTGCACAGGTGCAGTCAGCCAGCTGTGAATGGTTTGGCTGCTACTGGAAGGGTGGCAGGTGGGCATGGTTTTTAGCTGCGATGCAAGCACATACAGTACAATATGAACGTTTGTGTGAGGTACATGTAGGCACAGGGAGACAATTTTGCTACCGCCAATGTGGCGAAAGACTGACAAGATATACCGCATGACGATTACTCAATATTTCTGTAATTAACCGGAAATGGACAATTGTGTTATAATACACAGGCCAAGAATCACTTCCATTCTGATGAATTTAGGTGGTGTCAAGTGGCCCTGCTGGGGACTCACTTCTGAGGAGATCTTTGTCCGATAGTGTGTGAACTGGTCTGCAGTGGCTGAAAAAGAACTGAAGTTTCATGTGGATTAAAGTGACAACACCACAGTGATATATTGCTGCAATAAATAGCTTATTTTATTGATTTATACTGTGGTTGCTTGTTTGACAAAGAGGCAGTTCAGGCAGTGCTTAATTTTGAAAGGTTGAAATAAATGAAACAACCTAATCAACATAAAGGGAAGAATTACCCCGCGCAATAATGTTCCCACAATGTCTAGTACGGTAAGGAGAGTCAGGGGTCATGTGACTGTGTCTAGAAAAGCAAAAAATGTTGTTTTTTTTGCATGTGTGGGTGCCTTGAGGGGATATGCTTGTGCTTTGGGTCTGATGTTGTGTCTCAGGTGACATCCTCATGAATGCCAGGGCCAGCGGTTTCACAGCAGAACTTTGCTCTGTAGCGTGATGATCAATGTTATTCACTTAAGCTGTCTGCTGTTAATATTATGACTGATGGGTGTGTATCTATATTCATGTGCCCTCATGTAATTCTTTATCTCATATTGTATTTAGTTGACTGTTAAAACAAAGTAGTTGCTCTTATTGCAGTAAAGGGGGAGAAAAAATGGTGTGATACAAGTCACCAAGATGAGACTCCTCTGTTCCGTTCAGAATCCACAGTTTTAAGGACAGTCTGACACACTGCACATGAATGAGAATATGACCAAAGACAGACGGCTGGGAGGAGAAGGGGAGGGGAGAAGAGTTGCTCTCTTAGTAACAATTCAAGGAATTGATGGCGGCCTCTGAGAAGTATGACTCATGCTGTGGCGTGTCAGGAAACCCTTCAGATGTTGGTTGCAACCTTTGAGTAAATGTTACCACAATTTATGCAAAGCACTCATCGTGCTCCTCTCCCTCTCTCTTTTAATTCATTCACATTCTCAAAACTTACACTGCATATGTAGATCCTTTCTGTCCCCCCCCACCACCACTGCAGTTTTACTTAATCTAAAACAAATGCAGGGAATTGAAACTGGCAACCCTGAAACAGTTTGTGCGCCAAAATGCCTCGTCCTCTTATCATTGCAGATATACCCGCCCGCATGATTACTGCTCTTGTATGTTATATTATTTACAACCAATAAATGAGACTATGGTTACACCAAACACAAACTGTTTGGAAAGAAGAACTGACTTAGTAAATGCAGCCAATATCTGAATCACTCATTGGGAATTTGTATGAGTAACCCCCCTTTAGAAGTCTTTACCTTCAGTTCTTTACTGAATTGGAATCAAAGTTAGTTTTTTCCTAAATCATTTCTCATAAAACCTGTCGAATGACGGCCAAAACCTCCCCCTGGTCTTTTTCTCCCCGACCCTCCCCCAGCCCACGCCGGGCGGTGATAGGAAGTGACACGGCTGGGACCCCTGCGTTTCAGCCTCTGACATCCCCTGCCTCACGATTGGTTTCCTCCAAACTCTGCAGCCTCACCGCAAAAATACGACGGTGGTGTGATGTTTTGGTGGGTAGAAATACTAGCTCCTGTAAGGTTTACGAAATTGCACCGTGCGACGTTCAGAGGTCTGACAAGAAGCCCCTCATAGTCAGAGTCATTTGAAAGGTTTGTGATTTGACAGATTCCTTCCATGATTGGAGCCGCTTAATGTGTCGTGAAGTGAGAATGCGTTGGTCCCCCGTATGAGAAGCTCAATTTTCATTTGCTGCCTGTTTTCAAAAGAACTGTGCAGTTAAATACTCTGAAAAAAGGTTAAAGCCGGTTATCCTGTGTGTTTATTAAGAGCAGCAAACGCTCTCCCCTTCACCACATCTGCCACAGTTTTCTCGAGTACTCCTTCCTCTGATGTGTGTGTGTGTGTGTGTGTGTGTGTGTGTGTGTGTGTTTGAGAGAGAGAGAAAAAAAATGCGGTAAGACATAACCACTCAGCTAGAGCGAAAAACTTGAGGCTTTGGACACACTCATATGTCACACTCATATCTACATGCTAATCTGACCCAGGTGAGCAGTGTCGACACAGCCCTCTCCCTGCTTCCTGGAAAAAGTCTGTTGCAAAACGAAGAGGTTTTTTTTTTCTTAACACATCAGGTAACCAGAAAGTGCGTTGCTTTCCATAAACTACGGGCTTGCAACATCTCAGAAACACAAACACTTCTCATGAAAAGAGACAAAGCAGGGATTACAGTTTGGTGTGTAGACATTTTTAGATCTGAGTTGCTTAAAATGCCTGAAGCATACTGTTTCCCCCCTGGTCTGCCCTCTTGATACCAAGATGAATGACTGTATTTAGTAACCAAATGATACATGCCCCATTCAAATGCTCATTTATTCTTCCAGTTATTTGTGTTGATATAAGGGAATTCCTCATTATACAGATCTGATCCAACCACCTGTGTTCAGTGTTTCCCATCAATGATTACTTTTAGTTTGGTCAGTTTACTTTTATTATTGATTAGACACTTCCTACCATAGCTATAGGAAAAGGAATGATCTAGAATTCATACTCATTGTGATAGACACTCATGCTGGAGTGTGAATTGGTAGAATAAAAGGATTTAAAAGATAGTTTCCTGTTGTGCTTTCTTACCTCCGTATTACCTCCATATCATTATCTTAAAGTGACCATTTACTGCTTTAATGTCCGGTGGGTCAAGGACAGCCAGAGAGGCTGCCTGTTTAATGTGTGCAAAGCTGACTGCAACATATAAACAGGGCTGCCCGGGCACTTTATCAGGTATTGTCCACTGGAAGGGCAAGCAAGAAGGTACTTTATCGCATTTTGTCCACTGAATGGGCACCTAGAGGCCACATCATTGTGCTTTGTCCACTGGAAGGACATCCAAGAGTGCCCTTTATCAGGTTTTATCCACTGTAAGGTCACCGTAGAGGGCATGTTATCATGCTTTTTTCCATTGGAATGGCATCCAAGATGGCAGATTGCACTGCCGCTGTAACAGGTTTTGTGCTGCTAAACAGCAATTTGTCATTCGTAGCATCTTATCTGACAGAAAGAGCAGGTGGCCCAGTGAGCATACTGTTTACAATGTATTTTGTCCTGTCTTGAAAATGATCACACATCTTCTGTGGAAGAGGTCAGTTGTGCTAACTAAAACATTCTTTGTTATCAAGAAGGAGCTCTTTAGAAGTCACTGCTCAAACCATTTCCCCTGAAATGCACTTGTTTGAGTTGACAACACATTACTTCATGATACTTGGGAATGATATGGTCACACAAAATGATAACAATGAATTTTGTGATAAGGAAGTCCACTGAGGTCTTTCTCGGTATGGCTGTCTCTGTTTCTAAAAGTCATATTCATACAAAGTTGCGAAAGTTGTACAGTATGTAAATTTGAGTTGATTTTATTAGTGTGGTTGTCGAGGACCAGAGTCAGGAAACAGATGCCACACACGGACATCTGCGGGTCAAAAACTGGTAAACTGTGTAGTGTTTTCAGGAACAAAAGAGGCTAAAGCAGGCTATTCATGGAAATCAAAGGAAAACGGAGGAGGTGAACAGAAAATGCAAGAGAGGCATAGAGAGCTATAAGAGGAACTAGGAAAAGAAGACAAACTGGCTGATCTGAAAAGAGTTTAATTCTTCCCAGCCAAATCCTCTGGGGCTGTTTGTGATGCAGGATATGGATCTGTTATTCACTATTTACAGGAAAAGGCTGCCCGCACAGTTACTATGGCGACCAGGTGACATGGCATGCTTTGCCCTCATTCACATGTGCAAATAGGCCTGGTGGTCATGGAGCCTGACAGGGCCCGACTCCTGATCCGAGCAGGGCAAAAGATCCACATCCGCACAGCCAGAGAGTAAATCAACCACCCAGTTATCATGTCATTCATCATTTTCTGAGCTCAAAAGTGCAGTTAAGGCTGAGGAAATGGTCAAGTTTTGATTACTGACAGTTCAAAACCCGTTTCTCTGAGGTCATATATTTTTCAAAAGCTGTCACCTCTGTTTATTTATGCACAGATGATGTAGTTTTGTCACATTCCGTTCCAGCACCTGAACACACCAACTTGGAAGGCACTATAAATCAACCTGTATACTGCATTGCAATGCAACAATAATTTAAAAATAATACTCTTTTTGTATCAGAAACACATTTATTGCATTAAATTTATGCAAAAAAAAAAAAAAAAGGGGGATGCAGTGAAACTAAAGGCCTAAGGAGATTTATTAATGAAACAAAGAGTAAAGGACTGTCCTATCTATTCAGATAAAATTAAATGTGTTAAGACACACTGTGCACTGTGGAGAGAGCTTGCTGGTGCTCAATGAATGGGCCAGACTCCATTTGCTCTGTGTCCACTAGAGAAACTCAAACTCCTCCAGTCTGAGGTAATGCCACAGTGTGAGTGGATCAGATGACAGCACAGAGAAACACTTCCATTTTCAATCACCTCACTCTCTCGTTCATGTGTGCACACAGACCCCTCAAGTGGAAAATAGTGATGCAGTTCCCATCAAATGAGGCCCGCTGTCTAAAGATGAAACTTTGTCATTTTGTTAGGATGGCAGTTTAATCCTGAAGAAGAATCATGTTCTTTATTTAGCCATCAAGACCTCCGAGGAAAATGTTGTCCTCTAGTCTGCCATTACCAAAGTGAAATGAGAAATGCAAAAAAGTGATCTCTTCAGCAAGAGGGAGGTTGTTGGGTAGTTTAACACTCATTGTACTAAAGTTATGTTGATGATAGGTTGTATATTTGTTCCAGTTGGACTTTAAGTCTGTAAGAGGAGCAACTGCACAGCGAAAATATCAATTTTCTACAGGTTTGTCTGGTTATTAAGCTAATTCCCTCCAGGCACAGACAGTCTGTCAACACTTCAGAAAATGAGTGGTGGGATTCTTTACTTAGCTGAATATTTCACAGACAAATGCTTTTCGGGCAAGTTGATGGAATAATACTGTAAAAGGAAACATACATTGATCAAAGTCTGACTGCATCACAGTTTCCACCTCTGGGAGGAAAATAAATGTAAATTTGAAAGTGAGTGTGTGTGTGTGTGTGTGCGCACCTTTGTGGTCAGGTAATATCTGTATTCATGAGAAATTACTTTTGTGGCTGCTGTTCGGGGTCGTAAGCTGTCGACGCGAGTGTGCCCTGCGCTTCAAATGGAACATATAATTGGGATCAGAATCTCTATTTAAAGCAAAGATAACCACATTGCGAGCACTTTGCCTGAGCAAAAGTAGGACTGATAACAAAAAAAAGAAGTGCATTAAGAAGAAAAGCTGTCTTTGCTGAATGTTTTATCAAGTACTGCCTAGAGTAAACTATCATGGATAAAAGTATTTATTTACTGTGATAAAGTGAAAAAGTTCCCCCCCACCTTGTTAAATCATGATTAAACTGTAATTAACCTCATTCTTTGGAAAGATGAGTTCAATTGGACTAGCCACACCCAGGCCTGATCACTGCCAGACCTGTTGAATGAAAACATCACCTAACTAGAACCTGTCTGACAAAGTGAAGTAGTCTGACAGATGTCAAAAAGCAACACATCCTGCTAAAGAAACAAACTTCTGAAGAAATTCCAGAACAGAGGAAAAACAAAGTAATTTACATCTTTCAGTCAGGAAAAGGTTACAAAGCCATTTCTAAGGCTTTGGGATTCTATTGAACTATGTTGAGAGTCATTATCCACAAATGGAGACAACTTGAAACAGTGGTGAACCTTCCCAGGATTGGCCGGCCTACCAAAATTACTCCAAGAGCGTATCGATGACTCATCCAGGAGGCCACAAATAACCCAGAACATTTGAAGAATGTCTGTGAATGTGAGTGCGGACGGTTGTTTGTCTCTAAATGTGAGATAAACTTACGACTTGTTCATGATTCAACAATAAGACTAGATAAAATAAAGAAAATGGCATCCATGGGGCGAAAACCAACACTGCTTTGCTGCTTTGCTGACCTGGATGATTGCCATGATTGATGGAACCTTGAATTCTGCTCTCTACCAGAAAAGCCTGAAGGAGAATGTCCAGCCATCAGTTTGTGACCTCAAGCTCAAGCACACTTGAGTTATGCCACAGGACAATGAGGATGTTTCAACACAACAGCAACTCCACCTCTGAATGGCTTGAAAGTACTAAATTAAAGTTTTTGGAGTGACCTAGTCAAAGTCCAGACCCAAATCCGATTGAGATGCTGTGGCATGTTTTTAAACAGGCTGTTCACGCTTGAAAAATGGGGCTGAATTAATACAATTCTGCAAAGAAGAGTGGGCCAAAATTCCTCCACAGCATTGCGAAAGACTCATTGCCAGTTATCACAAATGCTGGATTGCAGTTGTTGCCGCCGAGGGTGGCACAACCAGTTATCATGTTTAGGGGGTAATTACTTTAACACATAGGTAGGTTTGGATAGCTTTTTACCCTTTACAATTTAAATCATAATTCATAACATTTGTATTTACTTTGTTTATATTTGTCTAATATCAAAATTTGTCTGATGATCTGAAACATGTAAAATGACAAATATGAAAAAAAAGAGATATCAGGTCAGGTTGTCACTGCCGTGCCCCTCATTCTTTCATCCCAGTGTCATCAAAGTAAAAACCGGACCAATTGTTCACAAGCGACATGTGTTTTGAATATTCTTACACTAACAGGACATTTTCCTGACAAACAAATCAGGAAAAAAACAAACAAACAAACAGAAAAACTCAAGTTAGGCAACACACAATAAAGATTAAATGTGAAATTCAAGTTTGTAACTTTTCCTATCGATCACCTTTGATTTTGGCCTTATTATGTATTATCTTATTTTTACTAATGTCTTATTTAAAAGGAAAAGTATTTTAGATATAGGACCCAATAAAAAAAAATTGCCGTTTTAGAAAATTGGTAGATATACTTTTCTTCTCTTTTTGGGGTAAGTAACAAGTAAAAGTACAAAAACAAAGTGGAGACACTCAGGTAAAGTGTTTCTATCATTGTTTAGAATGTAAAATCATGTACTGGACATTTGCTTATGAGTGAGTCATTTCTTTACTGTAAAATACACAATACTTGTGTAAGTAGATCCTCTATAAAAAGTCCTGTATTGTGGAAAAGGAAATAGTTTGTTTACACATTTAACAATTCACATGAATCATGGCCGTGCGTCTAACGTGGAAATTTCTTTGGTGACACAACATAAATGATTTATTCAATTTATTTCCTCTTTCCTAGTAACCAAATGAGAACATGCCAGTGCTATCAGCAGATGGCAAGTTTCTACCCTGTCAGAGTGAATTTAAGAAAAGTCCAGTGGTCGATCATTACTTAAGTACTAACAAAATGAGCGGGTGAGTGGGGTCTGATGTGTGGGATTGTTAGTTAGGCGAGGATAGCCGTTTAACATGCACAAGGACTCCATCCACACAAATATGTTTTTGTTTTAAAGCTTTTAAAGCTGTTTATGCCCAGTGTCCACACTTCTCTGGCATTTTTAGGAGCCTTAAAATGGAGACATCTGGAAAGGCCAGAAGCCTAACTCCAACCTGTGTACAAAGGCACGTTCAGACCCAGTGCAAATGTGAATGAGTCTAAAAATCCGCTCGTCTGTGCGGAGAAAAGGTAGTACCGTGGATGCAGCCTCAGAAAGACTGTCTCTCCTCCTATGTTTTGACCTCCGTCTGGATGTTGTTGATATTTCAGCGCTGTAAAGTATTGCTCAACAAACAAGGAGATTGTAAATTTCGGTCAGACATGCTACATAGTTCTTCGAGGAGGTAAAAAGATGAGAAGGAAAACTTGGCCAGATGTGTGGAAACTGTCTATGAAAAAGCTTTGGTGTTCATATTTCTGTACTCCAACAAATGGCTGCAGTCTAGAGTTCATTTCAAATAAAGCGATCCAAGCCTATCTGCATTCATCACAGAAAGGGGCGGAGGGGTGGATGAGAATGAACTTATGCTGGCCAGTGTTCCTATTTTGGTCAGCAGTACAGTGCACAAGCTTCACGCCGACGTGTTTCTTGGTGTTGAATCCCAGGAATGGGAGGCAGATCACGTTGCTGGTGGAGGACACGGGGAGAGTGGATTACGTTGGTAAAAGGCAAATAGTGACCGGACCCTCAGCAGAGTTTGTTTTGGCAGCACACATCTCTGGGAATGAACACACACATCTCAGCTGAGCCAACCTGACGGTGCTGAACGTCGCTGGATCAAAGGAGGGATCAGGGACTGTAGCAGACGTAGCAGTCAGCTTAGCTGCGTGACTTCTATGCTTGGAAACATTGCGTGATCATTAGCTTGGTTACTGAAGTGTGCCTCAGAGCGACTTTTAGCTCCCCCACCCCCACGCATGGCAAAAGAACCATAATTTGGGCCTTTGTTATGCATCCACACAAAGAGATCAAAAACGGGTCAAAAAGGTGCTCCAATAACTAAAAAAAGGAAT
Source organism: Mola mola (assembly GCA_001698575.1). Lineage (NCBI taxonomy): Eukaryota > Metazoa > Chordata > Actinopteri > Tetraodontiformes > Molidae > Mola > Mola mola. Next base: position 3,969,974 of record KV751340.1, read on the forward strand.
TTTTCCTCCCACGAGACAGGGTCAAAAGCCTCCAAGTGAAAACTGCCAAATCAACCTGTGTTTCTGCAGAATGTGCATAGACACAAATGAACCTTTGAGCCAATAGATCCATATTTAATGTGACAGATTTCACAGCAGTTTTCTAAAGAAACCCAACAAAATAAATAACAGGAGGAAAAAAATGTGTGCAGAGTGATGGTAGACCTGAGAAGAATCTGTTTGTCCTAAATGCACATGCATCCATTGAAGAAACAGAAATTATTTGCACCAAGACAACTTTTTTTGTTCTTACAGGACAGACTAGCCACCACAGGACAGGACCCAGGACGCTTCTGTAATAAAAAAGAATAGAAGGATGCAGCGCCAAGGACTGCCCTGTTAGGCCTTACTGGAAGCATGATGCCCCCTGAATTATTGTGACGCACGCGTCCTGCCGCCAAACAGGATTCATTCAGTGATTAGGCGGCAGACACGCGCATGTAAAGTGATTCCCTGGCAACACTGTGCTTGTGTGGAATGGGTGTTTCTCCTAAAATCTGTTCTCAGATACATAACCTTGTCTTTAGTGGGACTTCTCAAACTTCAATATGCTAAGTGCCAGTTTTGTGTATTTGCATATCTGAAAACAAGTTCAAATAAAAATGATTTCACTTTTAAGCTGTATACAGTTGCGACATCTTAAATGCTGTTGTCAGTGAAATAAGACCTAGGTCATTCAGTTGTGTGTGTGTGTGTGTGTGTGTGTGTGTGTGTGTGTGTGTGTGTGTGTGTGTGTGTGAGTGCAGTGTCACGTGTAGTGGATGGTCAAATAGTGACACCTGGTGGATGTTGTGGCCACTGGAATTGCAGAGGATCAGGCGGATCAATGTGGCTTTTGCTTACATTGTGGATGATTAATTACTGGCCCACGGGCATGCTGCATGCATAATGGGTTTCTGATACAGCTGGATCAAGGTCCCATTTATCTGAGAACCGCAGAGTACTGCTGTGTTAATGTTGCTAATGTGCCGGTTCAATGGGCTGTTGATACACATACTGGTATAGTTAAGTTAATCTGTTAGTAAAAAAAAGAAAAAAAAAAAAAATCCTGTTCAGTCTTTTTAGTGTTGAAGTGATTCTATTTTTTTTTTCTCCAACTACTGAGTGGACTGCAATGAAATTCATTGTGTAGGATGAATCTGCATGACTTTGATAATCACTATTTTCATGAGCTCACAGGTAAATTTGGGAGATTAGAGACCAGCTTGAACTAACAATTAAAAGCCATGATAATCTTTATTTTTTTTTGGTATAAGCAAGATCAAATTAACTGTAGCGCTTGGATTCGGACCCGCCACGGTGTTGCATGACATGACTTGCATTTGCTTTGTGCACCTCCTGTATGCAGCAAGAAACTGAAAGCAAAGTTAGTGAAAAAGTTGGACCAAGATATAACCGTACATTTAGCTGCCAAAAGTTGAGTAATTCCCGCAGGCTTTGGCGGAGGAGACCAAAATTATCTGGAATTGTTTGGTTTCAGGAAACTCAAATCGAATGCTTATTTGCTCTGTGTCTGCTGAATGTGTAAACATTCAAGCGCATGATATAAATACTTGCAAGTTCAAGTATATACTGGATATGTTTGGGTCAAGCACATGAAATTGATGCATTGCCCTCATATCAGCTAATGGAGACCCTAATTAGAGAATTTTATAAAGTTGAATAACAATTTTTTGTGTGTTTTCATGGCCTCTCCTTCTGTTGGTAAATCTCAGTTATCAATGTTTATTGTTTTAACCCTCCAGATTTAGAGCAATACATTTTTTTGATATGTTTATATAAACATAGACAGAAATGTCATAAGGATTCAGGTGGTGTCTTGAATCGAATTAAAGGCCATGTGTACCACGGTTTATTGGGTTGCCATGTCTCTGGAAGGCAAGACTCCATTCCAGCTGCTGCGGCCACACTGCTGCTGACAGTTCACTTCATGCCCTTTTTGCATTATATCATTTAACCTTATTACTTAGACAGTGACTCCTGCTGGGGCTGTGGAGGAAGCTGCACAGTGGAGATAAGAATACATTTGGCTTTGAGAGGAACATAATACATCATTGTCTGCTGAAATAAAACCAGTGTGACTGGGCGAGAGACAGTGACAAAGGTGGGGATGAAATGAAGCCATTCGTGTGGTGCATTCAGGGTCCGGATTCCATTTACCTCTCTCCTGGGTCGCAGCGGACGAAAAAATTGCAGCTTGCATCAACAGGAGGGGGGACTCTTCTATTCATAGAGGCGAATGTGAGCCATCTCCTCTACTCATCGTACGGTTTCTCTCCACGTCTGTTTCAACCTGCTTGCCTGCAATTTCTCTTTTCAAAATTCTGTACCCTGCCAGAGATTTCCTGTTTTCTTCCCTCTCAGTCGACTACAATGATATGGCAAACACACCACACACCAAACGATCAGCCATAACATTAAAACCAGCCTTCGAGCCATCAAGTCCTGACGGTCAGGACTAAGACCACACTTCGGGGTGTCCTGTAGAACCTGGCACCAGGTCAGTGGGGGCAGATCCTGTAGGACAGGGGGTGGGGCCTCATGAATACTTGACTGGATTTGGATCTGGGGGAGTTTAGAGGCCGGGTCTGAGCCTTGGACTCCGTGTCATGTGGTCGGGGGGGACACACATCCTTGTCTTTTTGGGAGTGGTGGAGGTCCATGTACTTGGTCTGCAATGGTGTTTAAAAGGGCAGTAGGTGCCAAAGTGACATTCGCAGCAGAACATTGCATTGTAAGGAGGTGATCATTGTTCACTTCACTTTTCAGTGATTTTAATGTTGCACCTTAAAACCACTGCAGACACCTGCAGTTAAATTAGGCAGACAAAAGGTTACTTCTGTTCATTACTTCCAAATATTGACGTAAAACAATGTTAATAATACAATAAATAAAATTCAGCGCTCCATGAACATTCTTATTTGGAGCAAAATGTAATATAAAAGATAAGCTATGTGGCTGCTGTAAGGCATTAGTCAAATCTTCCTGAACATAAAAGGACTATTAAGCTCCTCATTTTATTCCAGTGACTGATTTTAATTTAGGCCTGGTAATGAAATATGGAATCTGTGTGGCACTTCTACATATATAAGGCCCTGCCATTATGAAATATTTACTGCTTCAATATTTTACCTGGCAAAACAGACCAAGTCTTTCCTTTCAAGCCTGTAATCCTCATATCTCAGAGTTTAGCCATTCTGATGGACTCGAGTGACTCTGTCAGCATTTCAACTCTTGTGGGAATGTGTGCATCCATGTGTCACCTGATTTACACATTTATTGTGGGGCGAGCTCTTCCTCCTGTTTCATCGCTCACCTGAAGAGCCTGTAACATTATCTTGGGGTGAAATATGGCAGCGAGATCTGCAGCATCTTCAATTTCTAAACAAAACCCATTTCTTTTAGTGCTCACCACGCAACGGGTCTAAGTACCTTTTCAAGTGGTTTACCAGGTAAGAGGAAACTCATCCTGTTCACGTTCTCCTAGGGGTTCGAGTCCCCCCACCAGGGTTTATGAGAACACTCAATCCTGAAACATCAGCTCCGCGCGGCCCTCGACTGCCCAGACAAAAATGTGATTTGGTGAAGAGTCCAGGTTAAAAAATTAAGTGGCGGCCACGACAAGGAGGGAATGAGAACATGAGGATGAAAGTAAAGGCAATTAACCACGGGGATGTCCGTTGCCTTGCTGTTTAAACAATGCATTACTGTAAGTTCAGTCGCTCCTTCCTCAGGGCTCACCTATTGTTCCTGTCATTTCCAATAAAGCATACATGCCATAGTGGAAGCTTTTCACACACGAATCCCTGGTTGTATCTTAAAGAATAGCCTTAGTTCAGGATCAATCCCAAACCATTTTTTTCCATGCACTCTGCAGGGGACCCCTGATTGTCATCGAATTGTAGCAGCTCATTATCTATTTCGGTATTTCATATGTATAAAAAACCAAACCAACAAAACAAAATAGAAAATTAAACAATAATAACGCAGTAGCGTATTGAGCTGCCATCATATTGATCCGACAGGATGCGTTAACAATAGCCGTCAAGCGTGATGTCAAACAAAGATGTTTCAACTCTTCTTTTCTCATCCTTGAAATGGACTTTTGTTAAGGGAAATCTACATCAATCATCAATACACGTTCCTCCACAAGGACGACATCCCTCTCAACAATGGGAAAGCCAGCAAGAAAGATTGCTGCCCTTGAAGCACTGATGCATCCTCCTTTCAGCAAGATTCGAGTCTTAACTCATTCATTATGATGAACATACTGAAAAGGGCCGAGGGAAATGACAACATCTTTTGTTAAGAACAGCAGAGGAAGCTGCTTAGTTTATGTTCATCTAAAGTATTGTGCTGTATTAACTGGAAGAACTCCCACGCTCTCTGTAAGCATAACATGTTACATTAACCCCCCTGATAGTGAGTAGAGGTTGTCCGAAAGTAAACTTTATTGCACGTTGTCACACACAAGGACAAAAAACCAAATGGCTTATCATCAACGTTTCTGTTCTTCTGCCACAGCCGATTGAGTTATTATATTCCATAAAAGTTTATTGGGATTTGTCAACCAGCCTAGCACATAAAAATTTGGTGGAGCAATTGAATCGCTGTCCCTGGTTCCTTCTTTTAACAGACCTCTGTTCTCTGTGGCTTCTGATATAAGATCTGGGCAGAAAGCCACCAAACAAGCAGCTGAGTGAACACAATGTCTCACCGTTTGGATTTTGATTCACAAGCCGAGGCATTTTAAATAATATCAAAGCGCAACTTTTAATGCCGCAGCATCTGTCCCCGCCGGCAGCACGGTTCCAGTGCAAAGCAGTGTTATTTACGGATGTGCGTTTAGTGCAGATCTATATTTACAGTTCGAAAAGTCCACCATCGGTTTTGCGCCCCTTGAGCCTAAAATGATCATTGCAAATGAATTTTGAATGTACAAAGACTGAATTGAGATGTGATGTACTGCTGCATTTATGATCAGCCCAATGCAAGAGTCTGGAACGTGTGTATCCATTTGTTAGAGGTTAATAGTACAGTTGTCAGGGAACAAACAACAATGAAGTACACCTAATACGGCGAATGTTTCCCAACATGATCAACACTGCTAAGGGTCTATACTTTACTCCCAACACTTTTGGTGCATTACTGCTCATACGTATTCTCACTTGTACCACATTCAGCAATGCTAAAGTGGCACGAGGCAGAAAACCACAAGTTGTTGATCTTTATGCAACGAGTGGAAAAGCCTGATAAGTCACCACTGTTTAATGACCGCCCTGCGTGGGTTTCCTTGTAAACAATTCAATTGTTACATTTGCATATTTATTTGGAATGCATTTATAGCGGTTACAAACCTGGAATCATTAACTGTACTGTCGTGCTATCGCCTTATTTACTGTCTGCACTTATATTATACAGATAGGTCCATAAGAATCTGGACAATTAAACTTTTCTTTTTTAATTTGGTGATGGCCATAAGCTCCAGACTTCAGGCAGTCATTAGGCTGCAGAGGATTTTCATCCAAGTATTAAAAACTATGCTTGTGTCTACAATTATGTTAGTTTGTCCAAATACTTTTGAGCACCTGAAAATGGAGGTAATCTGTATAAAATGGCCGCAGTTCCTAAAATGATAAATACCCTGTTTTTTTGTTTTTTTAAACCTCTTAAATTAAAGCTGAAAAGTCTGAACTTCGATCACATTTTCATTGTTTTATGTCAAATCCATTTAAGTGGGTTATAGAGGCACCATGATAAAAACTGTCATTGTGCAAATACTTCTGGACCTTACCGTATTACCCACATAGAAGGCAGTAAAACACTCGTGAAGGCACTTTTGAGTGAAATTTCACTCCACAACATCATCAGTGTTGAATTTTCAAGTGAATTAATGTCGAGTTTAAGGAGAACAGATCTTCAACATGTGGGCCAGTTCAGATGCTGTCTCAGTTCTCCTGTCTACTCCCATTCGTTTACATTCACGCAGGGGGTCCAGATTTGACTTGAGTCAGGGGGGCTACTGGTATGTGAGAACTGTTGTCTTAGAACTGGGTACATGGTGCACGACTGAGCCCGTAATGGTGAAATTTAGATGTTCGAGCATTCGATCAATGATCTTTGTCTGTTGCATGTGCAGAGTTTTCATCTCACAACTGGATAAGATATGATATTCCTTTATTAGTCCCACAGAGGTGAAATTTTCCATTTGAGCGAATGTCTCATTGTCGTCACCGTTTATTTAAAAACCCATTCAATGCATGAAAGCATACGCAAGGTTTGTTGAGAAGGAAGAACAACAGCAGAACACATTTCACAGCATTGCAAAGTGCAAAATTTTTACAGAGTTCCGTTTACATCCAGTATGCAGAGAGGAGAAGTCTTATTACTAGGAACGGACAGCACATACAGAACAATACAACATCCAGCTGTTAACTACTGCAAACAAATCAGCAACACATACACATATTCTGCACAGCTGGTTGCATTTCCACGATCAATACATCTGGAATGGGTACACAAGTCACGTTTGTAAGCGCGAACAGGCATTTTAGCTACCTCCATAAAAGTCACAACATTCAGCAGCTAAAATTCTCTTAACTTTGACAATATGAATTTAAAAAAAAAAATAAAAAAATGCAATTTTCTCTAGAACATGGATGAATACACAGCAGCTTTGTGGCTCCATTTGCCTGGTGTTTATCAGCAGAATCAGTATCACTCGCTTGAATGGAATACTGTGAACCACCAACATTAATCTCTATACGATACAGTTTAACATATGGGAGCATTAAAGCCTCGCAGATCAGGCATTGAAAATAAAATCAGTCAATTTCAACTTAACTTGTGCTTTTGCCTGCATTGTACGAATTACAAGATATTTCAAGACACATATTCAAGCCAATCCAATGTTTAAAATGCAGCACCACCTTACAGAGCTGTATAACAATCAAACACACAGCTGAACAGGTTTTTGTACATGATGTACATGGACACGTTTCCGACTTGTGGAGAAAGACACGGAGAGAAAACGATAGCAGTGGAGTGCGGTGAGGGAGCCAGGCTCACCGGAATGCCATCAGCACCATCAATTGTTCAGCTCTGTGTCTCCATGGCTGCAGTCACGTCTCAGGCTTATATCTACATTTTGGTGTCTTGCTTCTTTACCAGCTTGGTAATGCAAAGCAGTTACATTCCCCCACAATTAGTAAATGCATACAGCAATGATATACCATCCAAGAATAGACTATAACATGGCGACGCCGGAGTCGTAGTGTACCTTCATCTGACTTATTCTGGCAGCTAGCATGAGCAGCAGACCGGTGGCCACCTCCAGGCTGTAGGAGAGCCACGCTACGGCAAAGGACCATCCGAAGGACACGTCCACAGTGGCGAGCTTCTCTGGGGGCACGGTCGGCCGGAAGTCCTCCATGGCCTGGTTGCAGTATTTGATGTAGATGCAGACCCCAGTCAAGGTGAAAAGGCCTGATGGTGCAGAGAAGCAGACAGATGGTACCACTGGATAAACACGTTCCCTTGGAGCATTGATGCGTCCTTCCTGGTCAGGCATGAGCAGCCTGATCACAAGGATTAAACCTAAGCAGTTTCTACAACAAGGCCATTTAGGTAAAAATACATCATTAAAAAAACCCCCATCCTTTTCCAACATAATTGTCTCCATATATCAATGGAGGGGATTAAAAAAGGGCCTGTTTGGCCAGCAATTTGAAGCAATTATCATAATCCTTAAGCATTAAAGGTTCAGAGAAAAACCTTTTCCTCTGCAAATTATTTCAGCCGTGCTTCTAAATATAATAATAATTTATTCTACAACAGGAGACTCTTGTAGAAAAAATTAGGCGAAAACAAACAGAAATAAGCTTTCTGAATATTCTTCCTAAACAGACAAACCAAAAACCTCAGATGGCAATTATCAGGGAAGTGGGCTGAGAGAAACGACATTTCACTGACTGTCAAGCTGCAAACCTCCTAAATGTGGAGCAGCCGCCCCTCTGTGCCCAAGTCGTACTGACCTTTAATGTAGCAGAATGAATGAACCACTACACGCTGCAGAAACAAGCCCTGCAATCAATCTGATGATAAAAATCACGTCAGGATTTCTCTCTCAATGTCTCAAAGTGTATTTTTAATTAGCTCCAAGGCAAAGTGGAGAAGAAAGATAGGAGGAAGGAAACGTTAACCCAATCAGCGGCTCTAGAGGAGGCACCGCGAGGAAAAGCAGCCGAATCATTTTAACATGGATTTGCTACATTAAAGTTTTATTTGGATTGATCTGGAAACTGAGTAGTGCTGAATTTTATTCTGCAGATGATTGAACCTCGTCCATTGGTGACATTTCACCCCAAAAATACAAGGCCAGATGGACTGTACAAACATTTTTATATGGGATCTTTACAGTTTTTGACCAGACACGTGCAGTAACATTTTGAGCATTTAGTGGCGATAAAGCGTTTCATTTCCGGTGTTTTGAATCGCTCAGTGCTGTTGCATTGTGTAGCTGAACAGTCCGAGCATCCCAACTCAATACTGGTCTAAATTTTGAAAACTGTTTTTTGTTTTTCTTTGTGTGAAAGTTTAGACCCTTAAAGTCTGAAATATAGGGCTTTAGGTTGACAAAAAACACAGTTCTCCTGTAAGTAAAAGTAAATAGGTATTAATCAGCAAAATCTGTAATGTATTGTTGATATTAAAATGTATTATCTCATGTGATGCCATTTAATAATTAATAATGACGCATCATTTCCTGCTGTTGTCTGTCGCTGCAGGAGGCGGAGCTAGTCGAAACTGCTTAATCTACAATTTTACACAACAAAAGGAAAAAAGCCAACATTGCTCTTGACTCCCATTTTCCATGAATTGAAGCAAAAGATGTAATATGTCCCGATGAAGTCTTCTCTTCACACGTGAATCCTGCTTTACAGTGTATTGGGCCCGTTTCCGGGAACAGGCATGGCGTCTGGTTGGTGAGCAGTTTGTTGATGTCATTGATGGAGAAGAATGGTGGTGGTGGGTTACGTATTGGCAGGCATAAGCTGCTGGGAAAACCAAACGCGTGTTTTATTGATGGCGATTTGAATGCTGGGACATGTTGTGATGAAATCCTCGGGAACTTCAGTTTATCTGCCACCTTTGCCTCGCGATGTGACGCTTTGGTGACACCAAAACCTGTTTTTAAAACATTTCTCTATTATTTGACTTGTCTTAATGAGCGATTGACACATTTATTGAGGTGCAGCCATGTGTGAAGTCTAAAGGGAAGCTGGTAGAGCTTTTAACAATGAACTCATCTGAAATGTGACCCCAGATACACACTGCTCTACGCAATATGGTGACTACGGCCTAAAAGTCTAGACTGCTGTTGAGTCTCGCTCTGGGTTCACTCTTAAAGCTTGGTATTTAATGAGTAGCTAAAGCCGTCAAATAAATGCAATGGAGTAGAAAATAGCTAAACCTCAAGTAAATTAAAAACACCTCAACATTAGACATAAGTACTTCAAGCACTAGATTTAAGTTAAATGGATTGTGTTTGTCTAGTCATATGCAACCAGTATGAAATTTCATTGCACTTTGTGGCCGCACCAACACCACAGTGTGGATTCAACCCGACATTTTGCTCACTTTGAGCTGCAGGAGCATTCAAATTCCGTGCAGCCGAGGAAGGCGTAAACAACTGTTAAAATGGAAAAGGCAGTTTTGCCGGATCTTATATTTTCCCAGAGGCTTGTCAGATCCAGAGAGTTCCAGATTGAACATCGCTGTACGTCACGTGAATGTTAAGAGAGGGATTCTGAAGACCAAGTGACACACAGCTCGGTATGCAAAACTTGCGTTTACTATATAGGTTCCTAATGTATCGAATAAGAAAAATAAAAAGCAGAACAAAAGCACAAACTCCATTAGCCATTGCATGTGTTATACTTCACCATTTTGGCTGACAGGCCAAAATTCACGCGTTTACCCTCATTGTCTCTTCAGCTGACATTCAAATTCATTGCCAGACTCCGACCCGCACTTCCATAAGCTGATGAAGCCTTCAGTTTTCATTCTGTTTTCATGTAACTGTGACAGGTTGACAGTTGAACCTGTTGTAACGAGGGCTTATTTGACCAATTATGGTCTGCTCGCCTTTGTTTTTTTCCACATTCAAAGAGTTCAGTTCTCAGCCACGATTTAACAGAAGAAAACTAGCAATTAAAATTACATAAGGACCCAACACAGTTGTTAGAAGTCATTCTGAGGGGAACATGAGGAGCAGCAGTTTAAATATTTCTGTTGCGACCTTCGCTGTGAAACAAGCATCCAACTGATGCCCACACTTGCTATTTTTGGTGAAATAATTAGTGCTTATGAACTCAGCAATCCACCAGATGTCAACATAGTGTATCTTTATTAAATCACAAACACGTCTAAGGCACATTTTGTTTGTTGTCATAGTGCTCCCATGATAAGTCTGTCAAGGGAACATTAGTGTGATAAATGTTTGAGGTGATTTTTAAAGAAAAATTAAAAACTTTCTGCTCTTCTTTTTCATTTACGACACCTGAAAAAGAAGCAATTTTGAGATGCCGCTGTGATCTCTGGAAAAGTTTTCCTGCAGTTTTAATGACATTTGACAGACTATAACAAAATACTTAGTGAGTAATTGACTGTCTAAGATTTTCGAGATGATGGGTTAAAAAAAAAAAATGGGTTCAAGCGATAAAAGAAGGGAAATTACAGTCTGTTCTGAGTTAATAGTTCAAGGACAAAATCTGCAATTTTGAGCCACTTCATTGTGATTGGTAATCACTCCAAAGACTCTGATCAATACTGATAATTATACTGATTTGATGTTTCTATTTCTACCATCATGCTCAGCTTCTTCAAGAAATGTTTTTTTGTAGGGACCACTACACCTGGGGGTGCCCAGATGGGGACTTGTGAACACCCCTGGCATATTTCTGGGCGACCTCAGAATATGAGAGAATTTATGTGTAGGGGACAGGAAGTTTATTTCTTGGTTCCAGGTCCTTCTAGATGTGATCTATCCTCCCACGATTGGCCCAGGGAGGCGCCCTGTTCTGGTTGTGGAATATTGATCCACTGGGGTTTTCCAGTCTGCTTCCGTCTGCTACCAAAGTCTAAGGAGGCTAACATTGCTGTCTGAAGTCAGCAGCCAATCAGAATTGAGAGAGAACTGTTGAAATAAGAGTTCTCAAGGTGTTCGAGTGTAGCTAACACACAAAGGCACCTATGAAGAGCCACCAACCCACCCAGCCACTTACCAAAGCAACAGATTTTCTTCAGGCATCCTTCGCTTTAATCACTACGGGCTCAGAAAAACAAGAGAGACACAATCTTTGTAGACTTACTGCAAAAGAGAAAGTAGGATGCAGCTCCAGCCAGCAATTTGGAGCTGCTGACCAGAGAACTGACAAACCCGAAGATCCAGCCTAAAACCAGCAGGACCAGGCTGAGGGGCAACACGATGACCACCACCCTGTGCAAGCCTGCAAACAGACACAATTTGCACATTAATGGTCATTCTGCGCCACGTTGGTTAGCTTATAAAAAGCTTGTAAAAATACTGATGCTAAATACGTCAATTTACATAAGACTGATTGATTTTAGGTTATTGCCGCCCAGGATGCCACTGGCACCCCAGCAGTGTGTAAACACCAACCTGCAGCATCTCGAGACTCGCTTAAATCAACTTCTGTCACAGGTTCTTCCTTTCAAACATATTTATCTTTACTTATTTATGGATGGGCATTTTCAGTATTTCAATATTTGAGTACTCACAAAATACAATTTTTTTTTTTTTTACTGTAAAAGATAAAAACGGGAGCCAGTCAAAAAGTAATTTCTTGAGCAGTGGACTTAATACTTCAAAGCTATTTCACTCCCGTCAGCCATTGCAGCGGATAAGCAAAGCCAGCACTCACCGAGAAGATGCCTTTCGGCCTCTGACAGGCCAGACATATTTTCTGTAAAGGAAGGGATGACAGAGCTCTGGTCGGCTCCTGAAAATGTCAAGAAAAAGGGTCACACATGACAGGACAATGGGAGTGAGGTTTGCCAAATTGTTATTTGATAAGAAACAGTATCTGCTCATGTCCTGTCAAGCTGTACCCACAATGATATTAGAAGTACACAGAACAAATTGCACGATTAAATTAGGCACAGTAAGTAATGATGTGTCCATGTGTCACCTGGTTGTGCACCAAGAATTTGTGTCAGTGTGTGTTTCAGTGCACACGTCTGCCAATGAACGCTCCTGGAAGAGCTCCGAGCTACATTCTGACACATTGACATGGGTGAACTTTGGTTGGCAACGGCAACACATTGGCGTATCTAGGAGGCAGATTCTCCTGCACGTGTGTCAGAGAGAGGTAAGTTCATCTCTCTGCAGCCTCCAGCCTTTTCGCCGGTGATGTGCTGTGCTGCAGCTTGTAACAAATTGTTATATAATCTGTTGGTCCATTACTCACTGACTAGGAGTGAAAATTTTAATCTTACCGAGGAGTTAAAAATTCAGCGACCCGCTACCATTGCCATTTATTTAAGCACTGCCACATCCCCTCTCCTGTGTTCCATCACAAAACTGAACTGAGCTGCGAGGACTTTTTGCACTGGGGTTCTCCAGAGGACAAATGAGAAATAAATCAAAGGTAGAAATTGCTTCTCTCTTGGAGTCATGAGGACAATATACACGGTAACACAGCAACACCCCATAATCCGTGTTAGATCTCGACGGCGTGTAACCTATATCGATTTTCATTATTATCAACACTAGAGGTGAAGTAGTCAATATACTGCAAGGGCCAGAACATGGCTGATTCCATTATTACAAATATTCTAAATGAGTGCGAAAAATGAGAAATAGTAATTGTAACATGGATCATCTTTCAATTCAGTTTCACCAACAGTGTTGTGAGTATGAGAGTGTGACAGGGAGTCAAAATGATCCTATGCAGCACATAAATTATTCTGAAAACATGAGCGCTGAGCTCGCGCATAATACTCAAATACACTCTGAATAAAAATGCACTATAATGCGCTGTGCTACCTTCATAAATCCTCCACAGTCCGGAATGTGAACTCAGGTCGTCTGGACCGGTGTGGTTCCTCACATCGATGATGTACCAGTGATCACTCCCGATGGCCACAGCGAGCAGGCTAAAACTGAGCAAACCCGTGAATCCAGCCGCGAGGACCGCCGGTCCGTACCTCATCATGGACGCAATATTCTGCCAGGTGTTCACATGTTTCTGCGGCGGACCACAACTCCCGTCCGAGCTCCAAAATGCGCGATGCGTAAAACCTCTCCAGCTGGACCCATCCCTGGGAATTGTTCATTTTTCATCTCCA
>KV751340.1:3983516-4034093 GCA_001698575.1 Mola mola
AAAAACGCACATCCTTTAACTGTTTACAGATCACTTTTAAAGATAGATAAGGAGAAGAGACGCGCGTATTTCCCGGCGCCAGTCCGCAGGACGCGGATTTGGGACTGTGGCGCAGCGGCGGCGGCGCTTCTCGACCCACCAATGTGGTCAAGTTAAGAGGAATCACACGCATAACTTCCTCTACTGATTTCCAAAATAAGAGCCGAGCAGGCTCGGAGGTTGTGATGTTGCATAGACTTTACCTTTATGTAACAACCTTAACATCCGGTTAATATTTGTTCATATAATGTTGCTTGACTGTCACACGAGTCCAATTGAAGATTATTTGAAATGGACATTTAGCCAAGAAGTCTACCGCCCTCACCATCCTGTGACTTAGAATAAGACTAATAAATTAGATATGAGGTAAAATAACCAAACCTACGCTCAGTGACATAAACATAAAGCACAAGAATTCCGTCCGCTTGTGCCGCTGTTGAATTTTAGATGCTCAGTTGGAGCGACCACCAAAATACATAAAGTGTTTAAATACTTGTCATCTGCTGTCTTCTACGTAAACGTTGAGGCATTTATTCTCTTTTCCTGTAAATTGGCCAGATTTCCCTTTCAACTTCGAATCCCAATGTTTAACTGTTAACTTAGAATGACATTTTTTTAAGGTCACTGCAATAGCAGTCAGTGTACTGTTATAAACATATGTCCCCCCCCACCCCCCCCAATACATATTCTGTTCTCAGGTAGCTCAGGATCAATCGATTCTATTTTTTTTTCTTTTTAGATGATGTTGTTAAATTGCAGGTGCAGAGCTGGTGTCTCTGACCTCTTCTTGACTTCCGTCCATTATGTGCGCCAGATCAGTCCTCTGCTGCTTTGCTCTTTCAAGGTTCCCCCAGGCCCCCTTCGAAGACCAGCTGTTGCCTGTTTCTGCGGGAACATGGGGAAATGGGGTGGGAACACAGACAGTTGTTGTGACAGTACCAAGGTGTCAAAGTTGCTTTAATGTCCCAAAAATTTTACCATGTGTGAAAGTATAACAATATTTTAATTTTTGTTTATTTGAGGTCACACAGTAAAAGAATAAAGAAAAAACCCCATCGACCATTTCAGGCCAAAATAATGAAGTCAGGGGTGTTTTTTTTACCGCCGTCAAATGTTAAAATCAAATTTGACCCAGACTGTATGTGTGGGTTCATTAGGTAAAACTAGAATTAGCACAGGCTAATGTGAAGCAATTACCATATTCATGACACTAGCATCACACAATAGAGATATATTTGGCAGAAATGACTGTTATTATCCTCGCACATTTGGACAGCTCCATCCATTACTCCTTGTAAAACTGCCTGTGCTCGGTCAAGCAGTATGGGGGCCGTGAATGGAAAGCAATTTTCAATTCCAGCCACAAACACTAGACTGAAGTTATGAGTAACTTGGCCACTCGTCGCTCGCCTCGTTTGAGGCGCTCCAGTGAAACTTTGTGGTTGGGCAGTATATGTCCGGTGCTGTCTCGCAAGACAATAAATCTACCCGATGCTCTCGCAGACTGCACCGGGCTCTCAGCTGTTCGGCACAAAAAAGATTGCTGAGCGTGTTGTGTGAGGGAGTTCAAACACAAAAAATACCAACATTTTGACAGAGATGGAAGACAGCAAGCATTTCTATTGCTGCTTACACACACAATTAAATAGCCATTATTCAGTATTCATTCCAGAACAGGTGAGATAAGTAATAAATGGCTGTGTTGCCAATAACAATGCCAATTTTAAGTGTCGGTTAACATGGAGTAGATACCTACAGTGAAACACCTATGTGTTTTTGAATCAATACCTGCAAAGATTCTGTGTAAAACAAATGTTTATGTGTCATTCCTACCGTTTTTTTAGTGATGACAGAACACTGCATTCACAACTAGTCAATTGCCAAAGCCGCACTAGTTCAGAGTTTATTAGTGGTGAAAATGTGGTACATTTGGCTTATGTTGAAACATGCTGGAATCTTCCTTTGAGGTGTCACGCCGTCCTACATGTGCCGATATGCAGTGATTGCGGCACTTCATTGCAACACTGGGACAAAACGGAACAAGAATTTATTGATGTCATTATCATTAAAATCCAAACCACTCACCACAGCACACCTACCCACTGCCTGCAGATCATCACTTGACACCATAATTTCAGCCCCTTTGCTTCACAGCGGGTTGCAGTTGTTGCAGAGACATTTGTAGACAAAGGTAGAGTTATTTCTGGCACGGAATACTTGTGCACCAGCTTGATTTTTATTTGTCAAACATCAAAGACATAAGTAAGACACAAGTTATTTTTGATCACAGCCAATTCAAAGCCATTTTTTTTTTTTGGAGTCAAGTTGCCTTTTGCTGCTGTTTAGCCAAATGGATCCTTATTAGATTTCAAGCACATTGAAAAGTCCAATAAAGTCTAGATGAATGTGACCCCGCTGCGACTCCATTTTGTCAAGCATCCGTCAAAAGAACCAAGTTTAAGTGGGCTTTTATTAGGCTAATGTAATATAATAAAAGTCAAATAAAATTAAGAACACACATGGAAATTAAAACACTCTTTATTTTTGTTGACATATCCATGTATGGTATATCCAATATCGGTATCCAAAATCCCATAATTTCCCATTCGTATTGTCATTTAATCAACAAACATCAATGGTTTTTATATTACATTTACATGGCTGGGACGACATACTAGACGCGTGTCTTGCTGAGAAAGTTCAAGTCTGTTGCATATTTTCAAAACCATGTTTTGACTGGTAGGAAAAACAATTGGCTCTGA
The DNA here is from genome assembly GCA_001698575.1 of Mola mola. Taxonomy (NCBI): domain Eukaryota; kingdom Metazoa; phylum Chordata; class Actinopteri; order Tetraodontiformes; family Molidae; genus Mola; species Mola mola. The sequence goes on from KV751340.1 coordinate 3,986,318, forward strand.
TTGCAGACCCGTTCAAACAGCAGAAGTAATTATTGATTGGCCAGATTATATTTGATCGCCAGCATCAGCTATATACGGGGAAACTATCTACGCTGCGCAGACGTGGTACCAATTATTAAAGTCGCACCATTTTATTAGACGTATCCTGCCACCTGTAACTCTGCCAAATCCTTAATTAGAACCGCTGAAATGCTGTCTTGGAGCGAAAGCAGCAGTGAAGTGCTGTGGTGTTCCAGCCTTGCTGTGGCTCAGGGATAGAATATTACTGGTAAAATGCCTCATGCTTGTGGTATTTTGTGTCACGGTATTGCTGAGTTATGATTATATTGATTTATGCTACCTAAATCTTAAAGCACCAATTTTGGTCAGATGGAATCATCAGGTTGGATGTTGCTCAGTGTAAGGCAGTAGTGTATCCGTGCTCTGTTACAGCTGCTAGTTTGAGAGCCTTTTCACACCACCCCTGTACTATATATAGTATTCATCAGCACAGAGGTGTCCTACATTCTGTGGATACACATCCAGCTCCAGTTGGCAGTACGGTTAAAGTCGTGCAGGTGCTGATGGCTTGTTGTTGTGCTGGCATTATTCTGTTAAACGCAGTGTTTCAAGCTTTCCTATCCATAGCCTAACGTGAACCGATCTGGCAGAACTAACTCCGGGGTAACAGGTCTGTGTACACCATGTTCTCCATCTTGTGGCCTTTCATGCATCTTTGTGCTGAGGAAGAACTCAGCTGAGTCCATTTACTTGTTACTGAAAGAACCTGGTTTTCCTTTGTGTAGTAACTCATGACGGGCTCACTGACTTCAAGGAGAAATGCATTGCTCATAAAGTGTATTGGTTTTTCTCAGGGTAACGTGGGTTGCCTGTTGATTTGCCGCTTCTGTTGTCTGTTTTTATGAAGCCGTTTACGAAGGTATCGGTTGTTTACTGCAGTACTGTGCAAAAGGCTAAGGCCATCACTGGCTTTGTTGTTCTGCAAAGCATTAAAGAACATCCAGATTTGTTTCTCAGTCTATTTATTGCGATACAACACGGCAAATATGTACACGGAATTCAAAAAGAACACGATTTGCAGAGTGAAATGGCTTCTACAGGCGAAAGTCATTGATCCATAAATCTCTTTTACATTGATCTTCAGTCAAGTCTTTGTGTGGTTTAGCATGTCAAAGTCTTTTCTTGGCTGTAGAAGGTCAACTTAGCGTCCTGATGAAGTTGCCAGATGTCCTTGTTGGATTTCTTCCGGTCTCTAAGGAATAAACTTCTCAGCGGATCTTAAATGAATTTTTTGGCCCTCCAACTCCTGTTTTGTCCCTGACCTCTCCACATTCCTTTGTAAAAGCTTGAGAACCACATCTTGAGTATCTGTTTTGTTTTGTGATTTCCCTTAGAGCGTGATCTCCCTGATGGAAAATCATGATTTTATCTCTGAATTCTGTAGTCTTTGGCATTTTGAATGGGATTGAAAGTCAGTTTTATATATTGCCAAGATTCCAATGAGTTAAACTAGCACATGATGCATAGTTAAAGTTCAACACGCAAAAACAAATGAAAAACTATACTGCATACATATTTACCTCTATTTCTGTTTGCATTCTAGTGCAGTGACTGAGAATATATATATACTATACATGTATAGTATCAAGTCATTACAATTTTGCTAAAACAATACATGGAATGGTGGCCTGAGACTTTTGCACAGTACTTCATATAAGTTGCTCGGTTATTGGTTTTCAATATTTGTGGCCGAATTCAGATTTATGTTGAGATTGTTCAATGGAATAGAAAGTCCTCCCACCACCATTTTATTTATCTGAATGTCATCACTGAGTTTTTCGCCAAAATTATCAATGGAATAAACAAGTGTTAGAAGAATACAATATTTCCCTCTAAAATTTAGGGCAATAGAAGTATAAAGTAGCAGAAAATGGAATTTCTCAAGTAAAATGTAAGTTCCTCAATGCTGAAATTAAACTCTTAACATTCTCTAATGCTAAAGCTTGCAGTTTGGTTGGTTTAGAAACAAACGTACCTGTTTAGGTTACAGAAATGTTATTTTAGCCGCCTCCGAATCCTGCTTCTCACAACTGCTTGAAGACAGCAGCTGCAGGCCTCATTAGCTGCCACTAACATAAAAATCACTCCAAACTGTTGGCGGCTGATTTGCGTTGTGAGTCATGCAGGTCAGTTTTGATGTTTTTAAACAGCGCATGATGAGCCTGACACTATTAGGGCTCTTTTAAGATTAAATAAATTCGAAGTTGCGTTGCAGCATGTGTTCTTTAGACTAGCAAATCTGTTGTCTTGCCCAGTAATAGAACATAAATTTACCACCATTTCTCTCATTCCCACTGGCAGCATTTCTTGTTCAAAGACATAAAATGGGAATATATGTTTGTTTCCAGCCCATTGAACATTTACACACATACCACAGAATTGCTTTTCGCACTCAGGCATTCTCTGCTGTGTGTCTGTTTGTTTGCTGGGAGTGTTTTACTGGTGTATCATGGCTGATCCAAGGTCTTGCCTTGACTTCCTTTTAAACACAATTTGGATAAAAGCTCAGCGTATGTAGCCACCAACAAGCCCCTCAATCCAAAATATATTGCAATTAGATCTCTGATGAACGTTAATGTTTTTGAAATAACAAGAGCAACTTATTTAAAAAAAGATCTCCCTCTCAAATCAACATCAACAACCTGGCAAAATAGGTTCATTATTTGGTTTGTCAGGATACACTGGCTGCAGGCAGATGGATCCGTGTTGCAGAACAGCACACAGAATCTAAAAACAGCACCAATAATACAAACTGACCTCCAGCCATCCATTCTCACTAGAGAGATACAGCTCTTTGGTTCCAGCACAAACAAACAAAAGAAGAACTCGAGTCAGAGAAGTCATCCAACATCCAACAACATCCAACAAATACGCGCTGGCTCCCTTGCAAGGCAGAGGTTTCATATTTTTTAAAGGTTTTGCTAAGCGCAGGGTCCATCTGTGTCGTTACAGGCAAGTTAATGCATTACAACCTCTCTGGTTCAGTGAGTAGACGCTGTGTAATTATCATGGCTAGTGAGCAGGCCATTCGTGGGCCGTGATCGTTAAAAGCCAACATTTGTTAGTGTGAAGTAGAGTTAAACAAGTGGAGCACCAAAATGGGCTGGGTTTCAGAAACATTTAGACCATGTGCATATGTATATGTGCAAGCACTTGTTTGCGTATTGTCAAGAGCAACAAGTCAAACCACAATCTGTTTTAGGTAAATAAAGTTACATTTTGAAAGACTTCCTGCACGTACTATGGACTCATCTTGAGCTCATATTAACACGTGTTGTAATGCCAGCTTCAAACATGAAGTTACAAGTTTGGACAAATGTCAGGAGGTTGATTGTCGTCTGGTGGATAGTTGACTGCAGTTCTTGTTGTGACTACAGCAGAATATAGTGGTAGTAATACTCTGGGCTGGGCCACTGACTGAAACAGACCTGAGAGAGGTACACACTGCCACCTAGTGTAAGTAATGGAAAAATCATCTTCATGTCCTACCAATCAGACAGTCCTCCCTTTAATTGATGAAGAAATACAGATTTGTACCAGACTCGGAGGGAAGCTGGGGAAGATGGAAATCAAGCACGGCCTCTGAGATGAACCTGAATTCTCTTAGATGAATTCTGCTTGTTGGGTTAGCCGTCCAGATAATATCGGGGGCCCTGTTAGGTGGATCAGCCCCGGAGCAAGAAGAACCAAAATTGGGAAGTAAACCACAGCGTTCCCTGTCAACAGACTGGCCTTTTAGAGTTCTGGTCTATCACTGGATGCTGTGTCTTGCTCGGGTCACATTTTATAAGCCCTTTTGCATTTAAAATTTTAATATATATTATTATTTTACAGGAAACGTAATATATGCAGCCAAACAGAATTAATATTGCTGACTAGAACAACGGGAGTTGCAGCAGGGGGTGAATGAATACAGGGACTGGAACAGAAAAATAATAGGATCGGCTGTTTTATGTGTTGGATTTTAAAGTTCACAATGTGATTGATTGGTGATCTTTCAGAACCGATGGCGACGCCACTGTTAGACTCTCAAGTCGGGATTTGTAAAAATGTACAGATCTTCTGTTTAGTGCAGTCATACAATAGCTTGACTTTATTCTGGTGGCTTTTTGCAGATCCAAATAATATTCACCAAAAAACAAATACTCCAGAGTTCTGCAATAAATACCACTGTTCAAGGATTCAATAATGAAACACAAACACTCACACACACACACACACACACACACACACACAAAATAGAAAAGTTCCATTGCAAGTGAACCCTCCTCCCAAACATACTGATATGGTAGGATCTCCAACAATGTTATCATTTACCTCCAGGTCATTTTCTTCCCCCCATGAGTAAACCATCCTCGCAAATAACAGATAAGCTCTTTAACGCAGCTTCTCTGACTCTTCACTGGGAATCACTGGAACCATTCACTTGATTGTCTTTGTGCACATAGAAAAGTGTTTGAAATTGCAGCTACAAGCTAGTGGGGGTGATGAGAAGGAAATTACTGAATACTAAATAGAACAGTTTATTTTGATTATTTTTTGTTTTAGAATCGAAATTGAGCCCCCAACCAGGTAACACTGACACGATGCTAATAACTTGGCAGACAAGCCCGTCCAAACCTTCGCCCAATGTACACTGGCATACAGTTCTACTCCCAAAGCCAACAGAGATATTGTCAAGTTTTTATTGTCATCAACATTTTTCAGAAAATCATATCAGAGAACAGAGATAGCAAAACATCTATACATGTTAAATACATTCTAAACTGTGGCTGTAGGCTCTCTATAGAGCTGACACAGGATGCATAGCTGACCAAACCTTAAATGTTTTTCTATTAATTGCACACATCACAAAACCTTTGGTTTCTGAATTACACTTGAACTATCGCAGTTTTTATATCTTCCTGCCATTGTACTGTCAAAAATCTAAACCATATGCCCAGATGTTGGTGTTGAGCACCAACAACTGGGCCAATAAAGTCTCGACAAGTTGTGCCCTTAGTGATTTCACAGGTGTCAGGGGTCTGTAGTCAACGCAAAGTTCCCCTTCACAAGGGCTATAATACCTACAGGTACACTAAAGGCTTCTGCTGAATACATTTTACAGTGTTGGACAGGTTATGCAAAAGAACACTCTTGTGACAGAGCTGTTTGCTGTCACTTGCAGAGTTAGATGCGATTGAAATCAGGGTATAAAGGGATACAGAATGCTGTATGGTTTAAGGCCCCTAGGCAGAACACCAGACAGAGTTCACACCTGGTACATTACAAATGATGTTTAGTCCTTCAGATACTTACAATGTGCTCCCCTTTGGTTCGTTGTGTGTCCCTGGCATGGATATATATAGTAGCAAACTGACGTTCAGGACGTGTCTTCTATATGTGCTACGCCTTCCGAAAAATGTATTTCAGGGGTTGTAGTGGCAAATTATATCCTTTTTGGACACACATTTTTCAGCATTGCATAGACATTTACCTCATATTTTGCTTTTATGAAGCCAAAAAGGGTCTATTGAGATAAGTGAACACCAGGCGTCACATTACCATGGCGCTTGGAGTGACATCATTGGCCATTCTCTCAGAACGGTCTTTAAGTGTTGTAAGCAAACATGGTAGAATCGTTGACAGGGGTTACGCTGAGCCCCCAAAAAATGCTAGAGTAAGATTGTGCCTTCCAAACCAAATTTGATAAATTTCATGACTGTAAATTGGTCTTTTAAATCAATCAACGCGTGCAGCCTGTGGTTGCCATGCCCTCTGAATAGGATAAACAGATGTGTGTCAAAGGCAACAAAACTCTGGACACTCAAATTTCTCTGTTCAGCGATTGATCAGTGTGGCTGTCTTCAAGTATATTTGTTACTGTATCTATACTGAACTACGTTTGTCTGAAAGGACTGGGACAGCCATTGTCTCAAGTTATACAGAATGTGTTGTTTTATGTTGGCATTGTCCTTTGAAAGACAAAACATTTAAAATTTACAACAAAAAACACACATATCCTCTTACAGTGTTCACTTTTTCCAATTAAAAAAAAAAACAACAGCAACAACAAAAATCATCATATTGGGCACCTGGCAACTAGTATAAAATAGGCAGAAAAATGTGACCCTGTCAGTCCACTTCATTTGAACTGATGGAAGGAGGTCCTGTACCCTGACTTGTTGCTCCCTCTTTGAGGACTCGGACCGAGAGGGATCAATACTCCCAAAGAGAAGATGCGTCGACAGTTGTGCCGTCACCCATGAGCGTACCTCCCTGGTCTCCTCGGACGTACTTGCCGTTGGAGCCCTTGATGGCGACGCGTCCATGTTCCACAAACTCAAGGAAAAAGTCCTCCGGCTTTTCTCCATCGGAACAAACGAAACCGCTGCTAGAGATGTACCAGAACATTCCATTCACGCCTGTGAATGACACCAGCCGATTACATCTTGTTTAAGTTACCAGCTCTTGCTGTTAAACCAAGCGAGGAAACAACATTTGGTCATCTGTACACTTATGAAAACACTGACTTTTTATATTGTAGGCGCCATCGTTGAAGATCAAAGAGAAAATGTCATAGACGGATCTATTTGCATCCAGAGTGTTGGAATTCTTGTGGTGACACACAAAGCCATTCTCCCCACAGAGGATCAGCATAGGACGGTTGATGAGTTTCATCAGGAATAATTCGTCATCGCCTGCAACAGAGCACGAATATTCATCTGCTGTCCATCGGGGCAGCAAAGCTGTGCCCGTGCTGACATTTTCCAGCAAATTACGAGTCTTAAATGGCTTGTCTGAGAGCACTTACCCACTACATCACTGACTGCCGAGAGCTGCCCGTTCTTTTTTGTACACACATACTTTCCATTACTTGCTTTGAGTGCCACCCTCTGTCCTCGCCACTCGATATCAAACATTGTGTTTACCTCGCTGATGAAGAAAGACATAGAAGAACATTTGAAGAGTTGGAATGGCTGGCTGCAGATAGAGCAGGGCGCCCATTAAAAACACTCTAAGCCATCCGTCTTTGCATACAACAACTTAGACTTTCTAACCCTCAGAAAAATATCCATTCAATTTTGTGCTACCTTCTTTTAACAGTTCAGAATCAATATCAGAACCAGGTAATTATTGCTTACTAAAGTGGCTGAAATAATCCATATTGTGAGTCCCAAAGTGGAGGATACTTACACTTCTGTGGCAGTGGATTGGATCTCACCGTGACTCACTAGAGTCCAGTAGGACCCTCCGTTGGTTCTGAACATGGGCTTTTTGCTCTCCTTATCAATCTCCATCTGAAAGGTCTCCATGTCCGTCTCCGCATCCTGATTGGCAGAAATACTCACTCCTGATAACAAGGGGAGAAAAGACAGAGTTCATAATTGTGTCTTTGCTCAACATTTACTCTCTCAGGCATTGCCGGGGAGACTTGGCAACAGCTGGATGAATAATACAGTACGAGCAATCCAACATTTAATTTCAACCTTGATGCTGTTTTCGTTGCACAACATAATACGCTCTCTGGGCTTTTGCTAACTCGGAACGGTCGTTAGCGCACCACATTATGCACAATCAGTGCGACCGCTGCAAGGTTTGCAATTGCTCGTTGTTTCGGTGATGGTGTTTCTCTTTTGGAGAATGACTAAAACCACAGAGGAAATCCCTGATCACTATGATGACTCGTCAAAGCCTTGTTTCTCCTTTTGTCTATGGGCCGTAGCTGTCATACTCAAACTTGTATGAAGAAAGAAAAAAACAAATCAGGGCAAATGCATGCATGTTTGTTTTTTTTTCACATACTGTGTAACATCTGTGAGGTTCTTCAACAGCGTCAGAACAGCACGGCTTCACCTGGACACAAATACTCAGCTCATCATGAAAACAGCCAATGGAGATATGCTCACGTAAAGCTTTGAGCAAGGAGGAGGCCGCACACTTCAAGCTGATGCCATTTGTTGAACCACTGTGATATTGGTATGAATACTTCAATATTCGTACCAGTCACAGGTGATGATTATTTCACTGTGGTTGTATGTGATCCACAGTCATCTGCAGAAGGTGGGGCTGATGCACCAAAAAGATGTTTTTTGTATGCTGGAGGAGGCAGTGTCCGCTGTCTGGGCATTCTTCATTTAGTCACTGATTACTGGTGCTTTAGAGTTTCTAAAATTGGGCTATCGTAGAAGCTTATTTTTCAACAGATCATATTGACATTGTAAAAATCAACTATTTGGCAGCTAATTGGCAGCAACAGCCAATTTAATTACGGTACCAATATGTATCTCTAATTTCAATGCCTCACCTATTGAAATTTTCTTCTTAAGCAAATTTCATGTAATCAGTTTGTGTGATCTGTTTTTCAGACAAAGGCAGTTGTTAGTACGCGCCCACCTTTGCAATTAGTAAGTTAATGCCCTAATCTATTACGCGGAGTGCCGCACTTTAGCCAATATAGTTTTAATCCTCATGTATTAACTCTGTCTGGTGGGGAGTGTCCGGTGGTGGAGAATACACAGACGGACATGTGTAAGTTAACTGTCTCTGCTGCTGCAGTTCGAATAAGACGCCACAGAAATATCCTTCAACCTTTCTCTTAAGCCTGTTACAACCCTAATCCCCCACGGTCACCCCGCCGCCCTCCTCGTTCAATCGCCTGCTCTAATTCCCTGAGTGGTGAAATGCAAATCTGCGCTGCAGGGCCTACTAAGCAGCTTTCAGCGCCTTGTTCTTTATAAAACGTGAAACTGCCACAAGGCCACACACTACAGTTAAAATTTAAATTCTTTGCCTTGTATTTTGAGAATTGAGTGCCAAGTTGTTGAACCAATCTCTATAGGGGCTTTTTTTTTTCCATGCATAAGCAAAGTAATGACTTTAGTCTAACGTTTGAGAGCCTCATTCGTAGAATGATAGCAGTATATTTTATTGTTGCATGTGTATTATTTTACATCTCACATAGCCTGCTGTTTTAATTGACTATTAAAGGTTTTAAAGCTGCAACAATTTGCCCTCCCGTGCTTCCACTTGGTTTGCTGACATAATCATATAGAGCGGCGCAGAGAGACCATGTAACTGAGCTGTCAGGTGGAGCCTGACCGTCCCGCTCTCTAATGACAACTTATATAATTATTCTCCACATAATTTGTGAATCTGCACATAATGGATATGAGGCTAAAGGACCATTGAACGCAGCTGACACCCATGCGGCACAGATTTGGCTGAGAGTCACTTGAACCCTGTTTAATCTTCTATGGACACACAGTGGAGATGACAAAGCCCATTACCACAGGTACCTCCACAAGATGGCCGACACCTATTCTGGATCCACCGTGTCGACAGGAAAAAGCAGTGTGTTCTCTCACCAGCTGAGCAATGACCTTTTGTTGTTGTTGCCATGAAGACACCCAGCAGTGTACTGTTTCCTTAGCTGTCAGAATGCACACGTACTCTCATGTGCTATGCGGTTCAGACATTTTGCAGCCAAGGACTCTTCTCCAGTCAAGGATAGACTCAGCTCACCTACCTGAAAAATTCTCATTCCCTTTAGGAAAATCAATGTCTCACATCCACATAATGTGGTAAAAGTGCTGAATTATTACAGCAGCTGCAGAGGGATTGAAAGAAATTACTGTCATTTTGTAAAAGTCCATGCATTATCCTTGACGTTATAATTTCCTCTTTCCATAAGCGTGAACTCAACATTGACCTTCTGAGTGTAATTATAACTCTGGTTATTTTACACATGGCCGTATCTTTTTTTTTATGTCCGCTCGTCGCCATGACTAAATTGACCACATTATCACGATGACACATTAAACATACCTTGCTTGACCGAGACAAATCTTTTGTTCACGGCTTGAAAAACTACTTGCGGGTGACTCTCCTCGAGGTCAAAGAGTTCATCTTTTCCAGGCTTGGAGCATCGGCCAGATCGCAGCGTACCCGTGGGACCCACCGGGGTTAAATATTTCCCATCACAATCCTTAAAGGCCAGCTTGCCAGATTTGAGCTCCAGGGTGAAGCTAGTAGAGTTGGTGTTCTCCTTCACCAGTTTGCCACCGTTGCTGAGGAAACGGCTATCACAGGTCTTCAGGCTGTACTTGCCATCCAGGTAAACCAGGGTGACCAGGGAGTCCACCCCCCAGGGAATGTTGCTGTCCACTGAGATCTCCCCGTCTGAGGCGGACAGGTGGGCATAGCGCTTACGTGCCACGCTGAGCAGGCTGGCCTGTGGGTGTAATGCCAAATGAACAGCCCACAGCTCTTGCTCGCCAATGGCTTGGGCAAAGCAGGACAAGTAGTCAGCTGAGCCTCCAAAATAGCGAAGGTAAGACTGAGACTGCAGCGCCCAGCGACCATCAGACTGGGGCACAATAAGGAAACGGCATTCGCGGTCAGGCTTCTCTGCCCCACATATGATCTTGCCATCTTTGTCAGACGCCAGGTAGCGTCCCAGGTGGCTGCGAAGGAACACTACTTGGCCATCTTGCTCGTCATGCTCCAAGGTCCAAATCTGTTTCTTCTTCATGCTGATGCCTGAGGCGTTCACCTTGAAGCCGAACGCCTCAGCGGTCAGGTAACGGTTCTCGTAGTTGATGAGGCCGAACTGCAGCTTCAGGGCCTGATTAACTCCGTTTGGAGGCATTCTTGAACAGGCCGCAGGCAAAGATTGCAAGTAAAGAGATTTAGGACAAGCACGGGAAGTGATAATAAGGGAAGGCAGGCATGAGACTGGAAAATAAAGTTAAAATACTCAGTGTCTCCTCTCTTCCGTCTCTCAAACCGTAAATTAGCTCTGCTGATCTCCCTCGATAGTTTGTGCGGTGGTCCTTCCTTCTTCTGTCAATTTCCTCGTTTCCCAGATGGTTTGCCCAGGCACTTGCTCTCTGTTCCTTAATGGGTTAGGATTAGATTCAGCCGGACACGGCACCTCAATCCAACAAGCCGCTGACGTCACATCCCAGCGCACCAACTGTGAACCTCCCCTCCTCCCTGTCCTCCCCGACAAACAGAGCAGATTCGTCCGCATATCCCCCTCACGGTCTCCCTCTTTTCTCCTCCAGCCCTCCTTCTTCTGCTCTTCTGCCACCGCAACTCACACTGCCACAATCATTTTTCAGGCAGTCTCTCTCTTAGTTGTCACCCTCATATTTAGGTGCAAATGCGTTTGGCCACGCCATCCAGCCCTGGGATTATCCGAGCTCTGATCTGTTGGTGAGCCACAGCCTATTTGGAAAATGTCCAGAGTAAAGGTGCTTCTGTTTGCTTCCCACTGCTTTAGCTACTCTTTTAAAGTCCCGAGGTGTCGTTGTTTTTCATGATTCCATTTTTGGATTTGAAAAACATTTCCCATCCAAAGGTTTAATGTAAAGATTATAATTGTATTAACAGAGAGCCCCTTTCTCATTGCATTGTACCAGGGTGAATGTGCACAGTTTAAATTCCAATGTACTGCAGTACAGTGGTCTCTTTATTGGTTTGCCACATGCAGGTCCAGATGAACTCTACTCCAAGATTTTGTTTGCTTTATGTTTTCAGGCATATTGAAATTTGTCTATGAGCTAAAGAGTAATTTGAATAACACAGATTTAGTGATAACAGAGGATGCACCTCCATTTTACATGACCTCTGTTGCAGTGCATCGCGAGATCAACTTGTGTAAGAGCATTACTACCTTCTCTCACTGAGGGTGTTAAGGGTAAGGAGAGCATATGAAAACCAGAAAGCGTTTGAACAAATTGAAATGCTTAGGATGTTATTTCTGCCTGATAATCTTTAGAGGCAAACACTCTCCTCTATTAGCCTTGACAGTTAACAGTGATTAGCATAGTGATCCCAGACCACTGTGGCTGGTTAATGCTCTAAGGACAAAGGAAGAGGCTCTCTCAGGACCAGACATACGTAGGATGTTGATGCTGAAGTACGCTAGTCCTTCTGCAGTGGTTCGAATGTCGCTGTGGGTGCATGGAGCTGAGACATCCAGCAGCTGTGAACAGAACCTCTGCAGAACGTTACACTAACCCACATGCTTTGATCGACCAGCTTTGTAGAGATGAGAATGGAGCAGAGGCTTTAACTCCAGCTCTTCTTTCATGCTTTGACATGAAAAACCTTATTCGGGACACTGTTGGCCTCAAATTTAAACATTATGTCCTATGACGACCCTTATGGACAACGTTAAATCATGCGTTCCGTTTTACAGTCAAGTTTTTCACTTCCTATAAGAGGTGTCTGTAGCTATTACAGCTCCCTTTCCAAAAACATGTAACGTTACACTGTGTAAAATGTAATTCGAGATATAAATGTAATTCGAATGTGACGATTTCCAAAACATTTTCAATCAACCTATATTCAATTAAAAATAGCAAAAATGTTTAAAGTGAGAACACTACGTACTCATTTAGAATTTGTTGCCAGCAGCATGAGGGGTAAAAGTTGGGGCAGCGGCAACAAAAGAAGGGACAAATTGTGAAACGCTAAAGGAAAACACCTGGTGGAACATCTCACACGGTTAATCATGTTAACTGGCAACAGGTTGGTGACATGACTGGGTATAAAAATGAGGATCCCAGAGAGTCTTTTTGAAGTAAAGAAGGGGAGGGGTTCGTCACTGTGTGAAGACAATTTCACAATAATCTTTCTAAATGCAAAGTTGTAAAGAATCTGGAGTTTGGCAAAAGATTCAGAGTGTCTGAACAAATCTCTGTACGCGACGAGGGACGAGGTTTAAAATAACGTCGGATGGTTGGTTGGATGATGTCCAGCACAGCCACCACAGAGGAACCAAGAGAATTAATTTGTCCATCAGCGAAGCTACGCTTTTGATATAAAAGTGTGCTGTAGAGGCTTTTGACGCTGATTAAAACCAGTGTAAGCACAATCTTACAGCAAATAAAGACATGAAAGTTGTAAATACACACAGGCAACTGCACCTTTCAACAAGCTGTGTGGGCACTGTTTTTAAATAAGTGAACTGTATAGCTTGTTTAAATATTTTACATTTTTTCACTCAAAAGTAATTACTTAAAGTGTGTAGTGATGGTCTGGGGGGTGTAGGGAGTAACAGTATATTACCCTGGGGGAAAGGAAAGCATGGGGAGGTGAAGATAATAAGCCCTTTAAGTAAATAAAAAGACCACGTGGTCCACTGATTATGGCTGCAGCTCTATTCAAGCTTGTTTACAAAACATTGAAGTGACAAAAAGGATCAAATAGTAACTTATACAAAAACCCTAATGTCCGTAATCAGATTTTTATTGTTCAAAGTCATCAAACGTTGGTTGATGCTCTAACTTGCTCTCAGTTTTGCGATTAATCATCCTTGATATTGTGCATTTTTTTAATCATGTGTTTTCACCCTGTGCCCACTGGATGGCAGCATTGCCTTATACCAGTACACCAGTCACCGTTACAGGTGAGCTACCTTACCTTTCAACAGATATTTCAATGATTGTGATTGAATTTCATCTCGCCGGTGCTGATAATTATCGTTGATTCAGAGTGCACTTGAATTTCAACATTAGGAAGATCATACATCTACATTGATTCTTTTGTATACCGAGCTTTGTTTGTTCCCAGAGTAAGACGTGAGATAGGGATGATTGTCTCAAATGGGTTTGCATACATTGACTGCACCAGTTTTACACGTACAATTTTTAGTTTTAGCCTATCTGCAAAGAGCAGACACGCCATTTGGCCTAAAAATAGAAATTGCTTGGAATATGCCTGACATGACCATGGCACAGAGTCTGCGAACCTCAACCCGTACCAGGAAACAAGGGTGGATACATTTCTAGCATCTGACTGAATTGATTTTTGGTAACGCTCACAGCCAGAGGCATTACTGTATGGTTTTGGGTTACCTGCCTCATTCTTGTGAACATATAATATCTCAAGAACACCTTAAAGGCAACTTCTTCAAATTTGGCACAAAGCTCCAGTTTGGATTCAAGGACGAATTGAGGACAAAGGCCAAGAATGAAAATGTGCTTTGACTTCACAAAACATAATTTTAGCCGTAACTCAAGAATTAATGCAACCATTTAGGCACAATTTCATACAAACTGTCCAAGTTTAACCACATTTTATACTCAAACAGTCAAAGATTAAGCTCATTATGAGATCATAATATTTTGTCACATCTGCTTGGATACTGAATTGGTGGTGCTTGGTGCTCCTGGGTGTGATGCATCCAAGGTTATTCATATGAAAGGAAGTTTTTAGTTTCTGTCACACAGAACACACAGACACACAGCTGTTGTCCAGCATAACTTTGGTGGTTTTGATGATATTTTCAGGTGATTCGCTCCTATTTGCATTACATTACTTATCATGTGTCATTTCACACAAACTACCCATGTTACCTCCTTATTGAAGTAAGTTTTTGCTAAATACTGAATATTACGGATAAGGACAGATATAGACATACACCTCAATGGTGCACAAATAGCAGCAAATTGACCACGTTAGTTTAAATTCTTTAATTTTATTATAAACTCAACACAATTTATAACTGAAACTGCAATCAGTATTGCAATCAATAACAACTAACAAAAACAAGATAAGCTCCTATGTTTGAGTACTAAATATAATGCCCTATTATGTATTTGTGGGATATGTATTGGCTTCAAATGAACTTTGGGGTTCTTTGCACACAATCATTCCAAGTGCAGAGGTTGGTAGAGTTTATTTATGTCCAGTAGGTGGCAGTATTGACTTTGAATTGTAACCAGTTTGGTTTCTGTCACATGTGAAGTTCTGTGCTCATTGAGTTCTGCTGAGAAATGAGAAACATGTCATGAAAAGAATGTCTCAAGCTTCCTAACAGACTTTTCTCCTTAAAGACCACGAAAGGTGAATCCAAACATAACACAGTAGAGAGTGATGTCTGATTGTTTTTTCCCTTTTTTTCTCTCTGAATAGGACATTTTGTTGACAAACAGACCGATTCAAACCATTCAAAGTGTTATGTAAACCATCAAAAAAGTGACAATGGATTTGTGGGATGCATATGTGATGGCCTGGTTTTTCTGCACTCAGTTGATCACTCCTGATTTTACTTGCAAACACAACTCTGAGCATAATTAGAACTTGTTGTGAAGTTGTGTGTGGTCTATCGCTGAGAGTCTAAAATAGTGGAAATAAAAATTTTAAAAATGAGAAAAGTCTTCCTCCTGTCCCCCCCCACCTCCTCACCAGTGTGTTGCCTTACATTCTACAGGAGCTTCATGAACAATAACTATACATATTTAAACCGTGGGTTGACCAGTGGAAATGCCATATTGAATATGTTGACTAAATGTCTGTTTTTGGGGGGTTTTATTCCAGGATCTTTATCTCTGTTTTTGCACTATTTCTTGGTTCTCAGTCCTCCCTTCTGATACTGGTTAACAGAAATCAGAAAGAATAATAAAACACTGCTGCTACCTTGTAGAATAAAATGATTGAATGAAAGCAAAAAGAAACTGAGGGTCTGGCTACTTTGACATGCGTGCAGGAATGGCAGGAATGGTGCTCAGGCACACGGATCAAATGGTGAGCTGAGGCCCCCCCCCGGGGCATGAACATGGATTAATGTGGCGAGAGCGATTATTTCATTTATAACTGTCCTGGACCCTTTCAGATCAAACCATTTTTCAGGTTGCCATCCACCAGCACCTTTAGACTACATCTATTAGGCTGCCCAGCACTCAGAGCTCCATTTAAAGGGCCAGCAACCTCCCCGTTTGTTAGCATGCATTTTAATGCTCCTCCAGCAAAAAGTCAAGGTTGTCAATGATAAATTGAGCACAACTATCTCCCAACGGCTAAAGTGCAAACGTTTAAAGTAAGAAAAGAGAATACTTTAGTTACCTACCAAAAAACATCGATGCTATAGATACGAAGACAATATATTCATGATGAACTATAATTAGAAACTGATGACTTTTACATTTTTTTTAACGGTGTTCTGTCCTTGAAACGGCTGAGGCTTCATAAAATAATAAAACCAGCAAACCACAGAGCTCATGTCCCATATCCAAAAAAAAAAGAAAAAAAAAGAATGTCCTTTCATTGTGCTTTCGTGCCCCCTGTAAAACCAGCAGAGGAAAACAGTCGATGAGACACGCAATAAAAGTTAAATGTGAAATGACTGCCCTGGCAGGGATTCTCCTTCCTCAGCAACTCAACGCTCAGTGACCCCATTAATCCAGGTGTTCATTCATCTGCAGGACGAGCCTCCCACAGGCCGTGTTTGGCCGGCCCCGGCCCATCGCAGGCCCACTCCTCCGTCTCTCACTCCGCCGGGTGTAATGGGTGAGCGTGGTCAGCCGCATAAACGAGCCCTGGTAAATGTCAGCCTTTTTAATACTAGCTTTTAATGCCACGTTTGTTTTGTAGGCTGTCATTTGTTTTCAGACAAAGTCAAACTTGTAAAAGCCGGCCCCCTCCCCTGCGAAGACACCTAAATGTTAAGGGGCCTGTAAATAGGTAACCGGTAACAGCTTGTCATTGATTACACTGCAGACTGGCGAAGGCTCTTGTTGCACTGCAGACAGGATCAGCTTTAAGGGACAGGAGTGCGCATGTTAATGTCATCCTCTGCTCGCTGGCTCTGACAGCAGGGCTAAAACGAGGCCTCAACTCCTGCCATTCCGACAATCCCCTGTCTCTTCCATAAAAAGGGAACCATCATGTGAATCACATTGACAGGCATGTGTGTATGACTGCAGAGCTATGCTTGTGTGTGTGTGTGAGCTAACGCAGATGTGGATACAAACCTGCCTGCGTTAATACTCACAGTCCCAGTGTGTGTTTTTTGTTTGTGCCTGTGCGTGCATGGTAATTTATGTGCTACCGCGTGTGTTTCCACATGTTGGTCTCTTCACTCCAGATTCGACGAGAGCCAGACATGCGTCACGGCGCATCTCTCCTCCTTCACTTTTTACTGCATTCCCACACGCAGAGACTGTAACGGAGAGTGATTTACAATTACAAGTACATAAATGGTGCGAGCTGGAGATACAGTCTCCTCTCCTCCCCGGCTGAGTCAAAAGCTTCAGTCGGTCTCAGATTCCTTCGGGAGGGTCAGGGAGGCGTGTCAGCTGAGCATCTCACTGGGGTTGGGCGATGCATAAAGAATTGTCTTCTTCATCTTGGTGAACGATGACATTGCTGTGGAAGGGGCTCTTTTACAGTACGTACAAACATTTTTATACAAAGAATGCACGCATGTTCAGGTAGGCCACCCTTTACCTGCTGTCCCCATCTTTCCTCGCTTTTCCCCCGTTCTTAAGCTGTTTTTTAAGACTAGCATGGCTCCTTTAAGGGATCAGGCACAGTGTGGTGTGTGCAGGAAGACACAGCAGCCAGCCTGTTCAGGTGATTTAAGCAGAGGGGAAAGGTCACCGGTACAGATCCTTCGAGGGTCAGAAAATGTGTGCCTGAACCCGAAAACACCCAGAAATCACAACCTGAAGCCAACTTGTCCGTTCATTAAGAGCTCTGATGGAGCCCATCCGGAAGTGTTGGCCAGAAGACCCGACCGGCACTGACCTCACAGCTGATTGAAACTTTTCGGTCTTATTTCTCTCACCATTAGCAGTCTCCTCCTGTGCCTGGCTGTGATACACATCCACCCTCCTGAACAAGAAAGCTGGTAAACTACAGCACTTAAACTACCGCATGGCTGACCCACTTGTTTTATCAGCCAAAGTTCACGTGCTGTCAGGTGATGGTTGGCAGCTTGTTCAGAATCAGGATCAGCTGTGCAGTCTTCCTGCACTTTGCATGACACAAAAGACTGACTGTTAATCTTTTATAACAACTGTTCCTTATGGCTGTTTGCACCGCCTGTATCCGTGTTTAATTATATCTTATATACCTAATAATATCTTTAAATAGCAAACATCAGTGCTTGTGGATTGTATTTTGTCTCCCTTTGTGTTTCTCTGTGCATCTTTGTGTTTTTGCTGCTCCGGGTCCTGGCCCAATCTCCCTTCAAAAAGAGTCTCAGTGGGACGAACCTGAGTAAATAAAGATTCAAAACCTAATACATTTTGCATCTCAACATCTCTAAAGTTTCCTTGTCTTGCTTCTGAGGCACTTGTTAAAAGTGAGTGGGGTTAACGACTGACAAGTTCTGAAACTTCAAAACCTTCTCCGTGGTTCTGAATACCTTATTAAGCAGATTGTGTGAATCTGTGAAATGTTTTACATTTCTCTACTGATGGCACATCCCGAGACACAACCAGCCAATATTTGAAGGGGCATTGTTTTTTTTTAAAGTTCACAAAAGACAAATAAATTAGTGCACATTTATTCTACTATTTAATTATTTATTCCATACTGTGGTGATCTGCTAAATGATCAGATATAACTTCATGGTAACAAATAAATACAGAAATTAATTTGTCTTTGGTAAATATTGATAAATTTTGTGATTAATAAAAAACCTGTTTGTCATGTTTATAGAAGGGTTACAAACACGGCTTGAAAAGTCAACGCTATGACAGCTACTGTTGGAGTACTGTGAGGTCAATACTGGCGCTGATGGCTAATGAAAGTGGCCAGAAGTCAGCGGTTTGGAGCAGCAGCTGGAAGAGAAGAAGACAATTTGTGGGAGGAGAGAGGAAGAAAAGAGAGGAAGCCCTTATTATGTAGCGTTAACTCAGCCAAGCTGCAGTTGCTTATATCCAGCGTCTGTCTCCGCAAGCCCTGAGCACTTGCTATGTGTTCATGTGCGCACAGAGATGCAATTTGTCCCAGCGCACACACAGGCGCGCAGGCACGCGCTCCCCTCAAAACCGACTGTGGTTGCTTGGCTGACAAATTGAGCACATTTGTTCACTGGAGAAATTTTTATTGAGCAACTGGATCTTCTGTGTGTCTCCTGTTATTTCCCATTCACTTGTTTCCTCCCCTCTCTCCCTCTCTCTCTCTGTCTGTGGGTTGATAGTTTACAGCAGGAACTGCCTGGCATCCTCTGACTTGGCACCGGGAGCAGTGACTTGGCTGGTGCTGGGAGCCCAACATTGTTCACAGCCCCAGTGTCTGCTTCAGTGTAATTCATGTGCTTTTGGGCGGCATCCTTACCGGAATAGAGAGCATTTTTGTTGATTATTCCGTCTGTTTTTGATTACATCCTGGCTAGCCTCGGGGAGCAAGCCGACTATTCAGACTACCATTTCTGGTTGGGTTAATGGGGCCCATGCTGGAGGTCTACGGTGGGGTTCAAAACAGTAGGTTGGGTCAGATTTCAGCTGCTACCAGCCGTCACCGCTGCGTACACACGCTTGTGCTGTATTTCCCCGTTTGGAGCACCAAACACCTCGTGGTTAACATTTGTGGTTTTCAATGCAGCTGGATGGATTTAATTTGCACGGTCGCAACACTTTTTTTTTCAGTTTGTCCTATATATAAAATATATATGAAAACTATTAGAAATTGGAACCATTTCATATATTGACATATGTGTCTACCCCATACAAAAATGTATGTCTGATGCATTTATTTTCATATATACTCTAAACCACCACACCACTAAATGATCTGGCATGGTTGTGCTATACTTTATACAATATGTCAATGTGAAAGTCAAGAAATATATGTTTCTATTATATATAAACAAATAATAAATAGACAAGCATGTTTAAAAATAGACAAAACATATGTACACTTATAGAATTTTTTTATGTGTGTTGTTTTGATAAACTTGCACGTATGAATTAAGCATGACATTAACATATATTGTCCAAGCATTTAAACACATATAGAATTAATCATATAGGGATTTGTAATATATGTGCATACAGTATACTGTGGGTATTTCATGTATATTATAAACTAAGATTTTCATATATCCAGAGAATGAATATATATGATTTTAATATACTGCCCTATGTATCACTCTTGATATAGGGAAATATATGTCATATATCACATTTCCATATGGGATGTGATTGTATTTACTGTTAATCAGCAAATGTTAGCACACTAATGCTAGAGCTAAACCACACTGGTAATACATTACACCTGCGCAGTGTGTGAGTTTTGTCGCTGCTATCATGTTACTGTGCTTGCATTGCGTTCATTACCAGCACTGGCACTGTAAACGCACTGCTGTACCTGAATACATTCTCACAGAGCAGCTGGCAAGGCTGCGGACTAGTCTTGTTTAGAGAAAGCTAAAAGTCGTCAGATGTTTAATCCATCTCATGACTGTTTGGCCACGCCAGTCCGTGTTGTTTGCCCAGCTGTGATGCCTGGGAAGCTGTAAGAGAGAGCATATTGGATTCTTCGAGGTGTAAACACAGTTTGTGCCCTTTGACCCTTCAGATGGATGCTGCATGGTCTGAATAGTGCTAGCTTCTGCATAAGTACTCCAATTGCTCTCTGCTGGTGTTAAGCCTAGCGGGGCTGTTTGTGCTTGGTAAGCTTGTATTTCCTTGAGCATGCACCACCTGTCAGCAAGCAACACAATTATATGGGGACGTGTGTTTATGTGTTTCATGCGTGGACCTTACGAGCGTGTCACAAGCTCTGACTGCTGGCACAAGTCAAACCCATATGTTGTTTTCAACTATATAACAGTAAGATGTTGGAGCTCTCTTATTACGGAGCTTTTGGACGGTGTAATTGTATTCCAGAAGTGTTTGTGCCAGTGTATGCTTATGTTAGAGCGTGGGTATACATGCAATTTTCCCAGGAGGCTACCTGCTCCTATTACATTATCCAGTGGACATCAAAGGGTTAAGGGCTGTCTGCCTCTATAGTCATTAAGCCCACTCTTGGCCACAGTAAACCAACGCTGTGCTGGCAACAGCTGCTCTGATCACTTATTAAAACTTCCATAATGTGCCATATGTACAGAGTGGGGCCTGTAAGATGATACTGACCAGCAGACCCCAGATAAAGTCCATCTTGGGCCTCTGATCTGGTTCCTATGGTCGGGATAGCGAGGGAAGTGGAGCCGAGTGGGGAGAGATGACAGAGAAGCCTCGCTGCGGGACACAAAACAGACACGCACTGTGCTGTAGATGTTTTTATGTCTTAAGGCACCAAACTATAAGATCTTATCAAGCTTTTAGCCCAGTCAGTTGAAGTCTTTAAAACTTGCTATATTCAAAGGTGGAGATTTTCCAGGCAAATGCCTGGTAGCAGCTGAAGATATATTTCATCTGATTAGTTTGGAGCTAAACATTAGAACCGAGCTAAAGAATGTGCCATGCACACGTGAAACATCTATAAAATATTAAAATGTTTCTGTCTAGAAATGCATCCTTCTATAACATCAAGGAATCTCTCTGTCTGATCTCGGTCCCCAGCATATCTCCAAGAATGTCCGATTGTCTTCAAACGTAGGAGGTGTGTTGCTGATGCCCCAAGAAATGAACATTTGGTGCAGTTTGGACATGCGTGGCGATATTGATAAAAAATTTGATGTTGAGTGCTTCGTTTTCTGCACTTGCTTGCATCGAGATAGCGCCACTCTTGCCTTTGCAACCTAACCTAACCTTGTGGTTAAAGACGGGTTGCATGTGTTACAGAGGACAAAACACGTCTTTAATGTCTTTAATGTCACATAAAAGACATCACAGACATTCTCGGAAGGCTGCACAGTCCGTTAATCCATTAGCCGTGTCTGCAGAGATTCTCAGTCATTCAGGTCATGGTAGTCCTGTATTTTCTATTTTTCGCCTCTCATCCAAGAGGTTTCTTCAGAACTGAAGACCAGCGTCTTCAAGGAACTATAAGAAGTCCAGTTGCCTTCAGCTGAAACACCAAGACAATCCATTAGATGATTGCACGCAATTTTGATAATCAATACCTGGCTAAGGAAGGATGCTATGTTTTTGCCTGTGTTCACATATTTATTTATTTTTATTGTGAACAGGATAGCTAAACAAATTCCGGACTCATTTGGATATTTTCATGAGAGGAGGGAAATTATCAGTTACATTTTGGGGATGAGTAGGGGGTTTTTTTGCCTCCTTTTTCTCCTGATTTCATCTTCTACGGGGCTTCACAGTCTGTATTAAATGTGACTACATCATAAACAGAAGGAACCTGGACCTAACCAAGTACTAGTCATAAATAGCAAAGATAAAATACCAAAGTTTTATGCACCTTTTCACACCAGTTTGAACTTGTCTCTCCGAGGTTTTTTCCCTGACATGGTCAGGAGATCTGTGTGGAAATCAGTAGCAGGGCCAAGCTAGCTGGCCTGCTGTCAATTTATACAGTAGCACATTTAGCAGGCCCATCTCCATCGAGACACTAACAGGGTATAAGTCTGCCCTCGGGTAAATTCTCTGCGGGGCTTCACCGGTGGAATTGGTCCTTTTATGTTTCATTTTCCTCCTTGTCTACAGCTTTCTATTTGACTCTTTCTTTCGCTTTCTCCCCTACTGCTGTGCAGAAGGCCCTGTGCCCAACTCCTCTATCTCCCTCTCTCATTCATTCACTTTCTCTCCCACTGACAGGTAGCAGGGCTACAATTCAGGAGAGGATTTATAGTGAAATTACAGGCCCATTCAGGGGACGGGTGCTGATTTGCTTCTGCCAAGGGTGCAGAGATGTTTACAGGTTGATATCATGGCACGGCGCATGCATGCTGCCCTTTTCCTCTCCTCTCACTGACCTCGCCTCTGTATTACACGGCCCGTATATGGCTCTGTTTCCTGCATCACAAGGTTCATTTAGTGCTTTGAGTTTGTTTCAAATTTAGCACACCAACCCCAATGGATTTGTTTGAAGAAAATGAGAGATGTCTCCAAAATTTCTGATCAAAGCCTGGCTTAGTCGCCCAGGGGCTTCATCTCATGTTGAAAAGATGTCCAAGTGCCAGTCATGGAGCTTATGACCGCGCAGTATCTAAGCAGATTGTATATTTTTAAAGTGCTAGATATATTCGAGTAGGGGAAGAGAGCAGAGCCATCCAGTGAAGGACATGGATATGTTAAAGGGCTCTGGAAAGCAGCGCTGGGGGCCTGGCAGCTGGGGTGGAATTCTTTTATATCCTGCTATGACTGGCATTTTTATACACACGCACAGGCATGCATGCACGAGTCTCTCTCTCTCTCTCTCTCTTTCAGTCTGTTTGTCTCTTTAAGATGCTCACTCACCACCTCCGCAATTATAAACGCCGCTATCCATTTTCGTTGAGGTGAAGGCTTCTACAGAGAAGGTGGAGAAGTTCAGTGTGCGCAACAGCTTAAACTGCTGCAAAATATTAGTAAAAAGTGTGATATAAGTGTAATAAAATATTTGAATGCCTTTATATTATGTTTTCGGGGGTTGTTCATCTGTCCGGGCCATTTTTGTGAACATTTTGTGAATATCCCAAAAACTTAAAAAACTTAAACAAATGTTTAATCAGACTCAAGGCGAAAAACTGCTTAAATTTTCAAGGTCAAAGGTCAGGCTCACTGCGGCCTCCAATCTCGTGAGCACCAAATCTCAAGAACGCATTCAGAGATTATTGTCAAACATACATTTGGGGTTGAGGGTGAATTTTGAATTTGATTAAATTTTTTAGGTCAGTGATCACTGCAAACTTATATATCGTGAGGTCTTATTATAGTGGAATTAGCACAAAAAAACCCACTACAGCCCTTCTTCTTGACTGTACTGTTACTGTCCGCTCCTCTAGGCAGTAATTTTTCTACTTCTTTACTGTGATATAGACTGTTATGTAAAAAAAAATAAGTCAATCATCAGATGTCTTGGAGTCATCAGAGAAACACAGATGCTTTTTACACGATACTGCTCAGGTTTTGACAAAATGCTTGTCCAGGTCAATTGAACTCTGCAACGGATCTAAACAAACAAACAAAAAGAAAACAACAACTTTCCTCTGTAACTCTTTAGGGAAGGACAGCTTTCATGAGAAAACAAACGTAAAGTCGGATCAATTTGTTCTTTAAACTGATATTCAAGAAACAGGGTACTCTGCTGGTGTCTTGTTGACTTTTGTGCACAAATATCCAACTTAGTGTCGAACCAAACCTGTTTGTTGCGTCATATAAGTAATAGGACAGATGTTGAGAAGCAGGGGTGAGGTCATTATTTTAGCAATGTCTGGTCTGCACCGTCTGCTCCGTGTACTGGTACCATTTAGTGTGCAGATTATCGCTGCTTTCAGAGGATGAAACTTTCTGATTGCATGACTTATTGCTGGTTTTAGATTAGATTTTTGTTTGATATATTTGAAATTTAAAGAGGTACTGTATATGATGCTGTATGAAAAGCCTCCAATCATACATACACAAATAACATTTCAGACAAAGACAGACACGCGCACAGACACATACACGTACGTTGATGCCAGTTCATATGTTGTCACTTGTTGAGGCAAGGGACATAAAGAGCCAGACGGGCCCATATTCCACTGGCCCCAATGTGCAGCTATTGTATTGTGATAAATGGAGTGTCTCCTGTCCCTGTGGCCACGGGCCCTGCAGTGGTCCACTGGGAGACTAAGGATGCTTGGTGGCCTTTCTCTATGGTTTCCTGTCTCCTGACTCAGCACCATCTGTGCACACCAGCAGGAAAAAGAACATGCAAAGGGTAAAAATAATTCACTGGAGAGCCACAGTATAGCATGACCCTCAGGCAGTTGGTAAGACAATAGTCTCTCTTTTTCACAGCAGCCAAGCGAAGTGTTTCAGAAGAAGGATTGTCATGCTCTGCGGGATAATGGTCCTTACGGATGATGTCATGTACCAGAAGGATACAGAGGATACTAACAGAGAATGTTCCAAAGTGATAAGTATGTTTTGTAATGACATTGTATAAAAGCTGCCTCAGTGTTGAGATGTTTCCAGCAGATTTTTCTGGATCATCTGGATGTATGTGCTGCGTGCGTAAATCATCACAAAAATGCTTCCCATACGGAGACCATTTAATCTAAAGCTGAACTTGGCAAATTTGTCTTGTGTCTCTGGCAGTTGCCCAGAAGCCACTCTGGCATTGAAGGAGACTGAACTTTGTGGCAACAATGAAGGACAGGCGTCATGACTGTGACTGTGGTGGGCTGTCTGAGAGAGCCGTGTGGCGGCACCGCACAGTCGAAGCGCCTTCTCTCTCCATAATGGAACAGCTGTTTGGAGCACGGTGTGCCAGAGCGCTGGAGCACAGAGTAAACAGAGAAGAAGAGCAATGTAAACAGAGATGGGAGCTGCTTCCCTGCTACCGTGAAAGGGGGTAAACACCCCAGAGTACTAGACAGAGGGGTTTTTTGACAAAGGAATTCACAAACACCACGATACGTGCCGAGGTGTGGAAAGAAAGGGGATTTTATTGTGAAGGAACGTGTAGTGCTGTACTCCAGCCACATGCTCCCATACAATACCTGATCAGTGCTTTGAATTAGATTGAAATAATAAATAATAATGATACATTTATTTGTATAGCAATCTACATACAAGACATGCAGCCCACATTGCATTACGAAGAGGTTACAAACACCAGCTGTGTCATGTAAAATGGACATGAAAACAAACAATAATTGAGAACAATAGAACATTGGCTTGTTCAATGCTGTTCAATGCTAACGTAAAAAGATGCGTTTTTAGCTTTCTTTAGTATTTTTTTATTTAGCAAGCTGGCTCCCCTGATATCGACAGATATACTGCTCCAAAGGTTGGAGTATACTAGATAAAGCTGCAGCCTTAATTTTCTTGCAGCCTTTGCTGGGAACTTCCCATAAACTATCAGGTGGGAGGTAGCGATGTAGCCTGGTCATAGACCATTAAGAGGTTTGTATAAAGTATAAAGAGGAGGACTTTAAATCAATTGTAACTTATGGGAAGCCAATGCAGGGCAGCCACAAGTGGTGCTCTCAATAATTATAAGAGATGAGACAGAAATGGCTACTGCTCCTTTATGGGTGGACTTTGGAAACAATTTCATTGAGCTCAGATTTGATATTTCTTGTAAGAAAATATTTGAGAAGGAGCTTGTTGGCCAGGTCAAAGCCTTAAACTCTGGCCATTCCTAAATGATTTTTGTGACCTGGGGAGGCACATTATTCGGTCTTAATATTGGGAGTGGTGTACCTATGAGAGGGTGGTTTGAAATAGTGTTTTGGCAGGGGGCAGGTGTCAACGTACAACCCACATGCAAGCCAGGACCCAACGTTTCCAAGCAGAGAATTGCATTGTTACAAGATCATCATTGCCAAAGACAAGTTTCAGTGTTGTGGCTGATGTGCATTTGTGTAGGTTTCACAATTTTTCATCACAGCTAGTTCAGGTGAAAAAAATTAAGTTATGGAAAGGTCTAGTCCTTCATTTCCATAACCATTTTCAAACATCTGTCTTCTCATAACACACTATTCTGTGTACATCTCTATATCCATTTTGGGCAATAAACTCATATAACATGCTTTCCCTTTTCCTTTTCTCCATTTATCCATTCAGTCAGTCACGTTTACATCACTGTAGTGTCACATAACAGAAGGAAAGACATGGAAATGTGTGAGAGGGGAGATGTCTGGATGAAGAGGAAGTGACACAATATCTGTTGATTTGTTGGTGCCGTGTCGACAGGGTGGCGATATTACATCAGCGTTGGTGAGCAACATAACATGTAGCGAGGAGCAACAATAATCCCATGTAATACTGCGAAAGCTCTTTTAGCGTAGCTGATACAGAATCTTTAGAAGCCACTGGTAATGAGCAACAGAGAAATGGATTAGGGGTGTCATGGCTGGATCTGGCCCACCAGCACTGACCCTGAACTGACTGCGTGTCAGCACATGTGTGTGTGCAGCACAGGGGCACGCATTAGTCCAGCATATGCCTATGAGGATGTGCAGGTATTTGCAAACGGCAGGTGGTTCAGCATTCATTTCAGCTTTTGAAAGTATTTCATAATAGACGCTGTGAACACTTTAATAATGCATGCCGTAAACACAAAGCCTGTAGAGGTTTCAAATACTTAATAATTGGCATTAAAATACCTAAAAATAAATGTATGTATTTTTGAGCTGTGTACATACATGATTAAAATTGTTTCAAATGTTGAAACCAAGAGAAATCTGTAATTTTATTCAAGGCAAAACTGGGTTCATTTGCCCGTTTGGCAATAAAGACCACAACTCCCATGATCCCACTCTACCACTTTATTTTTCTTTTGAGAGACCCCTAGTGGCAGAAACTACATACTGTGCATTTAACGTTATTTATAGACTCTTGTAGGATCCCATATCATCAAATAACAAATTGATGTAGCTTACTGACAGATCTACAGATGGAATCTCAAAACTTTTCTCTTTGCATTTACACTTTCTTACACACACACTGCAATAACATATGTCCCTTGTTTCTCAGTATTTCTCAGTATTTGTATGAATGGACACATCAAAGACATGCTATGTTTTTCATGTGAAGCTGCACTTTTGCTCCACTCCTGAGAGGAATTGCTTGAAAGCTTTTATGTTTCTTCCGCATACAGTGTGGTTTAGATTATTGTACAGTTTCGGGAACTGCTCGGTAATTGATACGATCGGGCCTTCAATACGCTCTAAGAAGAAACAGCAGATAGTATCTGAGAGATCTTGTTGTCCTGCTCTCTTCTCCCGGGAGCTTGTTAAGACTGAAGAAGTCACCTCAACTCTATGGCTGCACACACACACACATACACACACAGAGTCTGTCTGTCCCCTGTTCAACCCCCTCACAGTCAGAGGCCAGACAGGGTCAAGCAGAGGGTGAGACATTTATGAGGTGTAGATATTTGTGCAGAAAAGCATTGCTTCTGTTGACACTGAGCAACACTGTCTGGATTCTGAGCGGGCGGAACAAGACTGGCAATGAAAAGTAAGGCTGGCATAACCAAGTGCTGAGTGAGAGGTAAATATTTTCTGAAATACAGTTTGTAGGCTCAAAAATGTACAAAGCCACAGACAACTTTGGCGCACTGAACAGTTTTGGTGACCTTATATTTTCTGCACAGCACATTTGATTGACAGCGCACAATTACAACCCCAATGGATTTAATCTTGACTGTGTCTAAGCAGAGAGGAGTAATGAGGCAAAACATTTTCAAAACATAAGATTAACCCCCACAACCAGTGTTCAGCTCCTGTGGTGGTGAGGAGAGTCCCTCACCCATGCTGATGATGCAGGGCAGGCCACGGCTGAGACACAGAGCAGTGGCCATAGTCAACACTAAAGGTTGTGGTGGTAAACAGAGCTGTTTGTGTTCACTGGGCCGCTGCTGGAGATGACTGATGTGCCCATTAGGCCCTGTCTGGGCATTGGGGGGAGGGGTGGCAGCGCTCAGGCTCCATGCAGGACAAAAAGACCCCTGGGCCTACAGAGAAAGGTCACTGACCCATATTGTGTCTGCTTCAAGCCTTGCCAGTGGTTATTTCTCTGACTCAGTTTACAGCAGTTGGCTTTGTCAAAGCTGATGAGCACGTATGCGATTGGTCAGATGCTGTAGGTCAGGAACGGAATGGTGGGACGGAGGAATATACCTGCTGCTTCAGGCACTGAATTGAAATACTTCACATTACTGCTGGCATGTTGTGTGGGTGCGTGTTTGTTTTTAATCAAAAAAATAAGGATGTTTTCAGTCTGCAGATTTATTGTGTGTGATGTAGTGTGGTCTGTGTTCCACTAGAGAGCACCTTACTTTACGTTGATCCATTGTTTACTACATGCAAATGCATGTATTAATCCCTTTAATTTTGACGAGAAGCAACCATTCAATTTGAATAAAATGTTACATTTATTACTGTTGTATTATTCATTATTAAAAATAAGATCTTGGTCCTATACCTCAGACCTAAAACCCTGAATGTGCATATCTCCTGGTTTTCTAACATCACACAGATGCAACAACAAAGAAGCGATTCATTCTGATGACAGGCAATTTTTTTTTTAAACATGAATCACAAAAAAATCACATCTCTGAATCAGTCAACATTATATTTACGGAGCTTGGCAGCTAAACCCAGTGGGCTTTAGATGATGCTAAGACAGATCTTTTTCTGTTTACTAAGGAACTCAAAGCTCACATAAACTTGGTTCAGACCGAGACGCTTACATCAAAGGATTTATCACAACAAATAAGGTAATTTGGCAGAAAGTGGTTTACGAAAGAATCCAAGTAGCCTCCGAATTCCATCAGGACCACATTAAAGCTTACCTACATAAGGAACAGAGCCCAGTTCACACATTTAAATGAGATATGTGATATACATACAACCAGGCATGAGCCAACAGCTCTGCATCAAGTAATAAGAAACTAGAATAGGTGGAGGCTGGAAGGTGGTTAAGGGAGGAATAAGCTGTGTGATGATCAACAGTAGCCAACGAATGCAGCAAAAAAGATCAACAAATGAATGCACTTTTTTTTCCCACAATGAATGCTTATCAACTTGTTGGCGTTCTTGGTGTTTAGTAGAGTTAAATGATACATTAAATGATGACCTACACAATGTACAGCAGGTATTGTGTCTAAACTGGTAACTCCCTTTGTGTTAATGGGTACTGATGCACTTTCAATATATTCTTTCTTTCAAAGGCAATGTCTTCGTCACGTCACATGACAACAGTTTTATCTGTTCCAGCGTCTGAAAACTCTGATACGCCTCACCCTGTTGGTATCAATCGCCTACATTAAGCACTGGTTTCTCTAAATTTACTCCAGCCCATTCAAATCACAAACATTTAGGCACAAATATTATTTCATCGTTTTAAGTATTTCGCTATCTCTGTTTTCAGATAAATGTTTTAATGTTACAATTAGATAATACTTGCTTTTGAATATATTAAGTGTAAAAATGTTTAATATAAATGTATTAACGGGAATTGACCGGTGCAGTAAGATGAGGGGGACACAGCAAAAATCACAGAATTAATTCACAGAGGTTTGTGGATGATAAGAATCCAGTGTTGCTTTATTTCTTTTCACTAGATGGCCTCTACAAGACCAGTTTTATTTAAGAAATGCAAATGCGACATCACACCAAGAAAAACAATGTCACATTCTCATAAAGCGCTCTTGGCATGAACAAACAGCAACATTGACAATAAATAAAATGTTGGCGAACAAAATAAAACTTTGTGAGCAAAGAAAATACTCAGGATTGCCTATCAAACACATTGTAAATAGACAAAATTTACTTGGCACAAATTAAATAAACTTAAGTAATTTTCAGATTGAGTAAACCTACGCTATTTCCATTGCTTTGTGAATCTGATTGTCCTTCACAGTTAGCATTGAGTATGTGCATGTACTGTACAAAATAGACATAGATGACTGATGAAACTAAAGTAGACTAATTCCAATCAATTGTCAGTACTCTACATCTGACTTTGTCAGTACCTTGACCTTCATAATCACACTCCCAGGTGGCCTTTTTGCTGCATATTTGCATTAAACAAAACTGCAGATACATTTGCGAGAAATCATTGTCACAATGCAAAGCCAATATACAGGTATATGCACATAGTGGAGGACAAGTACTCTAGTAAGCTACCAGTAATTTCTGATTTGAATTCAGTACAGGTGCTTGACATATGACAATTTAAATAAAGGAAATAACAATATTAAAGACACTTTGGTATTTTGTATGTCGTAAAGTGTTGAACTATGCATCGATGAGTTTAATGCACATTCAACACATTGTCGTTAAGAGACCCAGTCTTGTTCTGAATTGATTTTTGTGGACATGATCATACTGATGCGAGGACACTCATCGCAAGGAAATATTGTGTCAAAATGGTGTACTCGTCATTAATCTTAAATCATTTTTGACCCGTGATTGCAGTCCAGTGGGATCTGCCTTCTGATGATGACCAACTAAAAGATACATAAATAAAAAGGTGGTCTAACATAGGACAACAAAAAAATGCAAAAAATAACCGAACACTTTTACAAAAAGCCACTTGACCCATTTTTTAAACAGGATGACCCCTCTCTCTTAGAAAGTGAGCCTTGTCCTGTTATAGACTAACTTTTCTGTCTTTGTGCTCTGTCTGTTTCTGTCTGTCTCAGCAGGGCATATGCAGTGCAACACTAACATCTCCAATCTTGACTTCTGAAAGCAAAGGAAAAACAACATAATGTATTCTACATCCATATAAAAATAAATCAATCGCAAACATGGAAAGATACATCTCATATATACAATAAACTCCTATATAAAATAGCTTTTATGTACATATAGACAACAGACAACAATACAATAATTGAACTGTACAATATACACCTGAACAGTTAAGACAGGCAAGAGGTACTGAAGTGTATGGCTTGATTAGGAAAAATTCAAAAATATTTACATAAACTGTACATCCTTTACATGTTTTTAACTTCCCTGGAATGAGAGGATGAGGGAGAGCCCATTGCCTCACTTTCTTTTCCATTCCCTTAGGTAAGGCTACCTTGAAAGAATTGGTCCACAGAGGCTGTACATGCCTCATTGTACTTTGCAAAGTCAAATGCACTCTCAGCTGTCATTTGGTGACATATGATAGGAGTTTTAAAACCTGTTATGAAACTGTCACTCATGGATTCATTAAAAAAAATTGCCCTGGAACACCCAGACCAGTTCTGCACATAGCCTCCACTTCCATGAAGGTTAGACACCAACAGACTCCAGTGTGCAACCTAAGACAGCACCGCACTGCTGCTGACATTTAGTCCATAAATCATTGGGGTGTACCCAAGAAACACCTATTTTCTTCCAAGACTGGGGAATCTTGTAGGCGAAGTCATTGACTTTTATCCATTTTCCAAAGGAGTCCCTCAGTAGTGAGTTCATGAAGGTTCAGCACAGGATGGAAACCCCTTCAGCAGAGACCAACTGACCAGTGGTCGGGTCATACGTCCCCGCCAGGTAGTAGAGGTCTGGGGGGGTACTGTTTGGCTTCTGATTACGAGTCAGACACTCATACTCCTCCCTGCTCACCACCTGGCACTTATGAGAGATTGTCTGGACGTCATTCTCATCCTCATGACATGACTGGTACAGGGCATGCTGAAAAGGGAGAAGACAGGCTTAGCTGCATTATTTTATTTAAGAAACAACAAGGAAATACTGTCATGTGACGGTTCCACGCAATCTAAATGACAGTTTTCATAAAATTGTCATCTTCGTCATGGCCCACCTTGCCATCTCGATGCCTCTTGCCTAGTTTAGTTTCTTCAGGGTGGTAGAACCACTTGACTTTGACCACCATGCTAGAGGTCCAGGATTCCCAGAAGTTCTCAATTCGTCCTACATATGGTAGGTTAGGGCGTCCAGCTGAGAGGAACACAGCACAATCTCCAACTCTCACAGTGTCTCTGCCTCGCACGATTGCCTTATAGAAAAGCTTCCTGGCCTTGCCCTTCAGACCTCGCCGCTGTGGAAAACCAGAAACTTTGACCAATCCTCTCTGATGAACATTAATTTTATTCTTTCTCTTGATCTCTACTGACTTAGTGTTCTAAGCTAACTAAACCTATTCTTTTAAATAAAAATGGCTATTCTCACCTGTGTCGGATTTCCTGACCACCTCCACATTTGTCGGCCTGCAAGGAATGGAGATGTCTTGGGCCTCGGAATAAAAGAAGCCTCATCTGGAAACATCCTAGGTTTTTTCATGAAATCCTTGGATGGTTTAGAAGTGGAGCTTGTGCATTCTTTTCTCTTCAAGGATTTGGAGTTCAGGACCTGGTCAGGGGGGCCTCCTTTGGCATTGGAAACAGCCACAGCTTTGGCCACAAAGGACTGCTGGTGTGACCTTGAAGAACTAGAAGGTTCAGAGGGATGCAGGAGCCCCGGATGAGAAGACAGACAACTCTGAAGCATCAGTGTAGAACTGTCCTCATCCTCTGAGCTGTAAGAAGAATCATTGTCAGATGAACAGAGGCTAGAACTGGAGATAGATCCTGAAGAAGAGGAGCTCGAAGAACCAGAAGAGGTGGAGGAGACTGAGAAACGAGACAGGAACCGGCCAGCCGTTCTTAGTCCACCTGGGGCTGCAGTCAGTGCGTCCCTCCTCCTCTCTTCCTCTTCTTCATCCAGATCAGAGTAGGAGCTGTTACACTCTCTGTGGTAGCTGAAGCCCAAGTCACCAAATTCACCCAGATGCAAAGAATGGGAGGGTTTTCTTTGAGGTGGGGCTCCTTTAACAAGAAGTTCTACCCTGGAAGCACCACCTTTTTTGTTGTCTTTAACTAAAAGGACTGGGTGAGAGTAAGAATCTGTCCTATGCATACCACTCACACTGGTAGAGCCACCTTGTAACAGTAGAGCCTTACTGTTCTTTGTCTTGGGAGATGTTACTCCTTCGTGATCTAACTTAACCAGGAACTCTTGTCCAGACTTCCTTCCCTTTGGCATAACAAGCTCATCTTGCCTGCGCCGTTGGCCATACAACTCACTACTGTGCCCCATTGATAAACCTGGACTTTTCCCTGTAGATTGAGTGCAGAAGGAAGAGTAACCATTTGCAATGCTGCTGAAGGAGTCGACCTCAAAGGAGCTACTGCTGAAAAGGCCTTTGACTGGGGTGGACCCAAGAGACTGAGTCTGAGACAAAGATAACAGATCGTCCTCCTTTCCTCTAAAGGCCTTCTTGGGTGCCCCATTGAACTGAAACAGGTTGTTGGATGTCCTTTTCTTGGTGTTGGCCAATGAAGACCAACCATGGAAAGGTGAAGGATTTATATTGGCTTTCTCAGCCTGCTGCTGCTGCTTCTGTTTTTTACCAGAACCCTTTGGTCTCCCTAGAATAAAGAAGTGTTTATTGAGTTAAGGTTAAAAACCATCAAAGACTGATAAATATCAGGTTGGTTTGACAAACGTTATTTCTCTAAAAAAAACCCAAAAAACTTCAAGCTTACAGCATCTATGTGAAAATAAGAGTTTCCATATTTAAGTCTTACCTCGTCTTCTTTTCTGAACAGTTAACATTTGGCTGTTGTTTAGACTGTTGAGAGTATTGAGCCTGTCGGATGCTCTGTCACTGATGGGGGCCTGCTCCAGGCTAGAACTTCTCCTTTCTGTTGTCCCACTGGATGCCTGCAGGGCAGGAGATGACTCCCCACCTATTGCACCAGGGGTAGAAAATTGTTGGATTTACTTATTGGTAGTCAATACATGACAAAATTAAAGGGAAGGTTAGAAAGATAGGAGACACCCACAGTGAATCTGGTATCCTGGAGGCAGAAGGCGGATGTTAGGGACAGATATCTTCCCTCTGTCTCCATCATCAAATTCTACCATCACTCCTCCTTGCTTCCCTACATCAGATGAACCACCTGCAAGTAAGAAGTGTACTTTCTTAGTTGTACAGTGGATACATGCTCTAGATCTGCAATAAAATGCATCGTTTGATTGACAGCATATACAAAAAAACAAGCTGATATCTTGCCTCTGCTAACATAGCCTGGATATAAGCAGCGCGAACGTTCACTCCAGTAAGCACACACCCTGGTTCCTTCACTGAGCATAGTCTCTGACTCTGGACGTACATCGAGGACCTGTAGGCCAGACCAAAACATAATTAAGATTCATTACAGGCAACACTCACAGACCTAAATGTGCTCACACACAAACAGTATAAGAGCCATCAGCATTGTGTATGGGCAGCCACTGTGCCACGTTTCCAAGCAGCACTTATCTCATGCCAATGTGCCAGTCAAGGCTGAAAAGAGCGGAAGCCATGATGCAGTAAATCCTGACTTGCTGAGTAATACTAAAGAGGGCCTGAATAGAGGGTTTGTGATTGCAAGTTGCCAGATCCTCCCACCAACAATGCAGGCAGCCTCAGCATCCGCCACTCACTGGGGGCTCTTTCAGGTTGCTTTCATTTACTGTTGCCATGGCAAGGGACCCTTTGAATGATGAGGTGTGTGTGTGTCATTGTGTGTCTGTGCAAGCATGGAGAAGGTAAATGGAGCACAGCGAAAATCGGGGTATTGGTGTCAGCATCAGATAGATGGCTTTTGGGTTATGTTTAAGACAAGAAAGTTGACGTATGGCATAATTGGAACCAGCTGCACTCTGATGGTGAGTCAAGATGGAGGAAGTGCTTTGTGTAGAACTGCCAGGAGAAATTTAAAAGTGCACGGTGAGAAGACTTCATGGGAAAACTAACACTGATCTCTATGAAGGAGTTTACATTGGAAGATTGACTAATTCAGTGGTTTTCAGTGGAGACCACTGCCGGTCCTTGCGAGGGTTCTTGGGGGTCCCCAGCAAAATGGGCACAACTGATATTCAATATAACCATCCATAAGTAACACAATATGCATAATGTATAACTATTTTGCTAAAAGGGCTCATAAAACTTTAATTAAACACCTAAAAGCATAATTCATACAAGATCGACCTTGCGACTCCCTGTTTGCAGCATCATTTGCGTCAGTGTAGGGTTTCTTGAAAAATTGAATCACATTCAGGCTTCAGTATTTAAAAAATATTTTTTCTGTTTTAATTGCTAACATAAGGCCACGAATAGTAATTCCTCATTACTTAAAGCGAAAATGTATGAATGCTCTTGTCTCCGAAAGAAATGTAATAGCTTACTCAGGCAAAGGAAATTCAATTACTGCATGTCCAGTCTAAATGACATAACAATTTAAGATGAGGTCCCAGCAAAGTTATCGAGCCATCTTGGCAACCTTCTATTTTCTGCTAGAAATGCAGCAGAAGCCATTAATCCAGGTCACAATAATGCCAGTTAAACTTTCCGCTTCCAGGGTCATCTCTGGACTCTTCATATTGTCCACAACAACGTCCTGCACTCTGTTTGGCAATAGGGGAGACTTATTTTTCACATTTGGTGAAGATGTGGGTTTGACAACTTTTCTTTAAGTGACCCATTTGTTATTTGTTCATATAGACAAGCAAACCCGTCAGTGGAAAAATGAGGCAAAGGTCACTTGAAGTAAACACTACGATAAATGGTGGAGGGAAAACACACTAGGAAGCACATATTACCTAAATACACATGAATACCAGCTAAGAATGTGATGTAGTATCTACAATGTGAAATGATGTCATTACAGGGATGACTTAGATAAACTATAATTGTATGTCAACATGAAACAGTGAGAATTGCAAATGTTTTGGTCAAATATATATAGGTGCATATTTTAGCTGAATGGCCCAACACTTTTAGATGTCTTCAGCTAGCTTCTCCTCTTACAGGGTCGTGCATTTGTCGATCTGATCGTTTAAATTACTCCATCGCTTTAAAAGCAGCAGGGGCGTAAAGTGAGTTATCGCCTATTGAAACTTCAACACGTCAATTCATCCAGGTGTTTGTGGTATTATCCCACCCACACACACAGATGGAGTTAACGGACATTCATGGGGACTCGCAGACATAAATCTAAAGATCCTGCCTCCCATATGTTCATATTTATTTAAGAGGTTTAGACAGCTCTCAGTGGCCATGATAGACAGTCGAACAAGGCTGGAAGAGAGAAAGCTGAGGGACTGGCAGAGCTACAGAAAGGCTGGAAGGCAATGGAGAGATAGAAAGAGGGATAGAGGGATGTTGAAGAGAAAATGTTGAAGAACCCAGAAGACCAAACAAGTGATTTTTTTTTTTTTTGCCTGTAACAAAGAATGGTTATGTGGAGTAGGGTGAACTTACAGCTTCCTGTAACAGCTGCTCCAATGAATAGATTCTTGGGCGGTTTCCTCTTTCACCGTCGATAACAATGCTAAATCTAGAGGAAAAAGTGTAGCAGAGAGAGAAACATGAGAGTATTTTCAGACGCTTGTATTATGCTTGCCTGGCTCCCATGTCATGTGTTACTCCCACTCTGATGTAGTTACAGCATCATTTTACTGCCTGAGCCAGAGGAGCCCTATTGATTTTAAGCTTAGGGATGGGACCATGTGGGTTTGTAATGTAAGAAAGACACAGAAGTAAAATGAGATAAAAGAGAGACATATAAAGAGGTATTTGGTACAGATGGTAACTTCTATTCGTCCCTTTGATGATTGTTAAGATGCCTATCCCAATAAACGTTGTATACATGATTCCTCTTTTGATGGCTGGATGTCTGGAAGAATATGGTGGCCTTCAGCATAATCTATTGATTTTCAGACATGTCATCCCTTTTAAAGCGCCAATTTGTGCAATGTTTATTTAATTTAGGCATGCACATACTAGAGATGATCTGATACTATTTTTTTCTTCCTGATAAAGATTTTGATACAAGGGCTTTGGTTGTTGGCCGATACTGAAGTATGATGTTTCTTCAGCTAGACAGTGTTTCCAGTACTTAGCAACAAGTTTTGCTGTGATTGAACTTTTTATAGTCTTCGATAAAAGCAGCCTGCGTGGATACTACCATATCTGCCCTTTAACAGGAGGAAATAATGGCCTATCCTATGAAAGCTGAGCAGAACACCAAAATGTGTCTGAACATTTAAAGTGAGAAATGCAGGGATCACAGTAACAGGATATTGACTCATAGTTGATCAGCACTATCTACTCTGGCGGTTTTATCTGGGTTTTGAATTGGGTACATTATGAAGATGTGCTCTTTTACATATTATGTTGAGGTACAGTCGTGTTCATGCAAATAAAAAGGATGGTGTGGATGGTCCATCATCTCTCACTGAAATTGTATTACTATTTCTTTAATTTCAACTTATATGTGCATTGAGGGAACACCCTGGCAGCTTACATGTCTGGAAGGTCCAGAGTGTGGACCCTGGCAGCATACAGAAGCTCATCCTCCTTGGAGACCAGCACCTTCAAGCCATCGGTTAGGAGTTCTTTGGTCAGGACACAGTTAGGAACTGCACAAGAAAAAGTTGATAAAATTAATAATAAAATTGATATTTCAGAAACGACCTGCTGCAAGAGACACTGTTGCATAAACACCCAGTGGCGTCTCTTACGTTGAGGGCTTTTGTTGGTGTATGAATGACTGTCATCCCCCTCTTCCTCTGAGAAGCTACTGCCATCCATCTGAAAGCCCTCATCGGCTGCAAAGCTCTCCAGAAGCCGACTCACTGCTCGGCCCTTTGGCTGTATAATACAACAGAGGGCACAGTCAGAATAGATGCAGGTATGAAAAAAAAAAAGTAAGCTTGGAGATAGTTGGTGTGATAGAAAAAGGGAGATACTGTTTAGCACGCTACCCAAAGTAACAACAGCCACAGGGGACTTTCACAGTGCCTGTACCATCTCCTACCAGTGGCCATTTTATACTTACATT
Source organism: Mola mola (assembly GCA_001698575.1). Taxonomy (NCBI): domain Eukaryota; kingdom Metazoa; phylum Chordata; class Actinopteri; order Tetraodontiformes; family Molidae; genus Mola; species Mola mola. Next base: position 4,024,535 of record KV751340.1, read on the forward strand.
TTTCACTGTGTGACAGCAGAAGGTGTGAGCCACCCCCCCTTCCCACATCTTGTCTACCATCCTCTCCTCCCCTAAGATTGCACAGCAGGAGGTTGGGATATGTGCAATGTGCTAAGTACTTTTAATAGTTCTACAGTAACAGTCCTTAGGGTGAGAAATCTGGGACAGTAAGACATCATATGACACCAGAACTGTTAATAGAAGTTATGAAGGCTGGCATTTTTGGAAGATTGGATTCTGTTTGGCGGTTTGCATTTGTCACTGTGATTGGTACCTGGTGGTCTTTGCTCCTTCGTTACCCACTGCCCTCCCCCCCATGTGAACTCGGCACCCCGACTGACCAGCTACTTCTCCTCTGTTGAAGCAACATGAGGATCAGTGGAGATTGACGCATGAATAAGTGCGAAGTTTGTGTGCATAAATTCAATAAAAAATTACCCAAACTAATAATTAATGCTAAATTATTTGTACAGTTGGAGTCAGGGTATGAATTATGAACTTGAGAAACTAACTTGTAAGCACATTTAAATCCAGTTTTCATTTAGCAATTAAACTGATGGTATTCATTTAAAATGTGCGTGCAAAAACCGTCAATGTGCTTCTGCAGAACTGATCACCCATCTTTTTCCTTCTAGTGCCTTTATGTGATGATATTATTGATGACAGTACCAATCTGCATAACACTGAAAGATAAGAGTGCCTATAAGCAAAAATTCTTCTAACCTTATTGATTGCTCCTCTCAACATGGTGCTCTTGCGTGTTGCTCTTTTTAGCCTCTCACTGGTGGTTGGAAAGGTGGTGAGTCCAATGGTCCTCCGGTAGCGGTTGCCTCTAGTTCCAAGACCGCCCCACCGAGCCTCTTTGGACCTGGGCACACATGGCCTCCTCACCCCTTCAGGCCGGTGATCTTCAAGGTAGCTTTTCACTGTAGTGGCCAGGCCCAGCCTACAGGGGGGCTTCTTCCTGACTTTGACCTCCCCCTCGGCTCCAGACAGACTCTGGAAGCCTGTGCGGTTCAATTAGAGAAACAGATTTAGACCAAGCTAACAAGCCAGGAGGCAAAACATAAAACAGATGCTTCCCTTGAAGATTTGGGGCAGCTTTGTTGATCGTGAATCAGTTTCAAAGGATAGTCTTACCATAAAGTTCCTGCCTCTGTTTCTTGTTTCTGGCTTTCTGATTGGCCTCCAGTTTTACAACAGACGAGGGACTCGGTCCCGTCACGGAGGAACTAGAAGTGATGTCTCTCGGTAGCTGTGCTCTGTAGTCTTGGCCTTCATCAGTATCATAACTGCCTTCCTCCTCCTCATCTTCTATAGGAGATAAAAGAATACAACACAGAAATGCTATTATTAGGTAGGCTTTATGAATGTGTTTGGCTTTTCAAATCCATCTTTTCCAGTTGGTCACCGAATTTATTTAACTTACTCACAGTCCCTCCTTAGCATTTATGTATATAGTTTAAATCTTCGTAGAATTACTGTATATATGTAGTGCTTTGCTACACATGTGACAACGCTAGCAGGAGCATAGGATTGAGTTTGTCCGTGTATGCATATGTTTATCATTGCACTTCCTCAGGCAGCTCTTTCACCCAGTTTGCTTGTCTCCAGGGCTGTCAGTACCTCTCAAGGACAAGCGTCCAAGCTGTGGGTACACATCCAGCCCAGACCAGCAGAAATCGCCAATCGCTGAGTGAGGTGTCCAGGTACGCCCCCGTCTCTTACAGGGCATTCATCAACACCTTATTTACTTACCTCTGTTTTTTATCTGTTTATTCTTTATTCAAAAGCACACTGGACTTAAAATAGTAAAACAAAGCACACTTCTAACAAATGACTGAATGTGTTTGAGATGGACAGGCATGAATATATTTTTTTCTTTTTTTGGGTTAATCAGGTATACGCTTTATTCATTGAATCCTTTACTCATTTCTTGTCTCTTGCCTCTAATCGTCATTTTTTTGTTATTTTCTTTTCTTTATTGTTATTTTATTTTTATTTGTATTTAGTTTTTTTCAACAGCACTGCAGTATGCGCATTTCTTTATTTGCTTTTTTTGATATTTATGCATCCGTGCTGGCAACAGCAAGGGCCGGAGGGATTATGTTTTCGGAAGAAGTCGGAAGTCAAGGTCAAAAGTCAAGGTCACTGTGACCTGAAATCTTGTGAGTTCAATATTGCAAGAATGAATTGAGAGATTTTTTGTTCAATTTTGGCACAACCCTACATTTTTACTCAACAGTGAATTTAGTTACATTTTGGAGGTCAAAGATCACTGCGACCTTACATATTCTGATGTTCCAATACAGTTGGATTTCTGGCCAGTGTGAAAGGGGTACGAGAAACAACAGCCTGGTCTCTACCTCCCCCAAACAGGGCTTTTCACTCAACTAACTATGTTATCAAAAGTTTATTACACCTAAACCTTTGAAAATAATCAAATTTATACCGATCAAACTGACACAAAAACCAACCCAGCCCATCTTCTTGACCCACCACTGTAGTTTCACTGTCTGCTTTGTATGCGGAGAATATATAACCATCGGGCAGCAATTGTTCTAGTTGGATGCTGTTCTTCTTCCTTGAGTTGAGTTGCTAGCTATTGTTGTAAATCCTCTGCCTCTGATAGGTGATTGAACACATAGCATATCAAGCCGCTGCCCCATCCTCACTGATGTCCATCTGGCTCTTTTACTACTTCTACTGCTGGCTCAGAGCCTCCCTTCTTCATTCTGTCTTTGTATATAGAACACTGAGGTAGAAGAAGGCAAGAGGGGGCTGTTGCCTCACCTTGATCAGAGGAGTCACTCTCTGCAGGGGAGCTTTCTCCCTCCTCTGTTGCCTCCGGCCTCTGGCCATGGAGAACTCTTGCTCGAGGCTGGCTCAGTCGGGAAGAACCCTGTTGCTGGGTGGCAGATCCTTTCTGACGTCCACGGCACACATGTCCAGTCCAGTTCTCTTGAGGGCCACTGTCCACGCTGGCTGCTGAGAGAAGTTGCAAAACTGATCACAGCTCAAACGTAGGATTAAATTGATAAATTAAATCTGTGGCCTTTCAGGGATTCCACAGTGTGACAATGGAAACACAGCATCATGCTTATTGAAAGAAAAACAGCATGAGGCCCAATAAGTACTGTGATTGCCAGTATCTACCTGTGTCACTTTGTCCCCCAGACTCTCGCCTGGACTCAGCTTTGCTTGTGCCCTGGCTTCTGTGCCTGTGTTTAGGGTTAGAGTTGCAGGACAAAACCTCCTTGTCCCTGGAGCCTGTCCCTGAGAGATTCTTTTTACTCTGGCCCCTCTGTTTGAGCTGAGTCACATCATCGCCAAGCTTGGAGCTCAGCATGCTGTGAAGGCTGCTTTTTCTGCAGCCCTGTGCTTTTATCTGCTGCAACAAAGAGAGATGAGAAAGCCAGAGAGAGCCAGTTACACTCCCGGTCACAGCAGCCGCGAAAGCATCAGAATGTCGGAGGAAGAGGGCTCTCATTTGCTCACACACAGAAAATAAAGAGGAATGGTAGAAGCCCCAGTGAAAAAAGATAGTAATATGGAAAGCGGAGGATTTGACTCCTGAGGGTAGCGCCTAATTAGAAATAGTGTGCAACAAAGGAATATATCAAACGCAGGAAAACAAAGAGTGGCCTCTTTCATTTTTAGTTGCATAGAGGACAAAAGGGAGGAGGACAAGGGGACCCTGACCTGTGCGCTGCTGAGTCGCTCAAAGCTTCGACTGGACAGCCTCTTCTTCCTTCTCTGGCTGTCTCCACCTCCTCCTAGGTCCTCAGGCGACAGGGAAAGCCCCGCCCCCATCGACCTGCCAGTCAAAACGAAGGAAAGGCATTCATTAGAGGAGAATGGCGGTGGCTTGGAAGAAAAAAGGGTAGGACATCACAGGGGAAACAGTGTTGAGTCACCTCTCAGTGGGATCTAACAACTCTCCTCTCTCTGTCTAGTGAACAGAATGACAAGAAAGGACACGGAGCACTCAGTATATCAGCCACACAATTGAAAAATAGGGATCTAACAAGGAACCTGGGATTGTTTGAGGGCAGCGTGGCATAAGAAGGCTTAACACTTTATGTAGGGAACGTCTTTGCAGCCTGCGAAGAACTGCAGAGCTTTGAAAAGACACAGTAAATGGTTGGAAGAAATTGCATTTGTATGCCGCTCTATTGTTCTCAGTAAATAGCTTCGCTCTCCAGTTGCATTTTCACATTGCTGCTGCACATTGTTTTCTCTACACTGAGCAGCATCATAGGCCAACCACTCCAAATGCCCTTGAATTTCCCCCTGGAAGCCTGCCCATGGACCACACTGACATGAGCCAGGCCATGCTCAAACAAAAGATTAACTTCCCCTCTGCCTTGTGTGCGTACAGCCTAGGAAATCAGTCACATTTAGGATGTGGTAGAAAACAAATGGAAAACATTCAACATTTACTATTACTGCACAGACAATTATGTAAGTACACATTGATTGCATTCAAATGTGTGAGTCTCTTTGTTTATCTGTAGTCAGCACGGAACACACAGCCTGTGAGCACATAGATGGTATGTAGCCCTGGACAGTATGTAAATCTCATAATCAGTGCGTGTCAGCCTGCATCTGTAACAAAACATGAAGAAATGAACACGGTTGTCCGGCAGTGGGACTCTCTACGCACTGACTGAGAGAAGAGGCGGCAGTGAAGTGTGAGTTTGTCCCTGTAAGGCAGATCCCGCCACTGCTTGCCTTCCGCTGCTGACAAACACAACATGACAGTCTCTCCCCATCAGCAGGGGGGCCAGTGGGGCTAGCATACAGTGACTAATTAAACAGAATTGATTAGCAGGGTTTGCTGGCGAGCGTTAGTGCTCTCCAATCCCCCCTTCCAAAATCAAAGCAGCACCACAAAGGACCCCAGTGCTCTACCCACATGACAGCAGAATAGCAGAGGCACGCACAAAAGCAAACAACGCCTGGATAAATGCTCATAAGCGCACAGCTACTTCCAAACCTAATTGCACGGATGCATAGAATGCACAGGCTCCCTACGGTTTGAGCAAAGTCAGGTGAAGAAGGACATGTTAGAAGGCCAGGCCGTTATCCACTGAACCACTGGCCTCCATCATAACGCCCAAGCATCAGACTCTTGTAGGGGCATGAGTGGCAGGTGCGGTACATTCTTTTACATAACCCTGCCTCGTACTGCAACATGGGGCTAACTGGTGCTGTGGCTCATATTTTAACACAATAGAAAGACAGGTCACTGTACTATGGCCTGCAGAACAGCCCACCACCATCAAGTCGGCCTACACCCTCCCTCCAATGCACTTTTGCTGCAGGGCCCTGGCCCGTTACCCTTTCATTTGGGTGTCACTGTCACCCAGCATCAGCATCCCCACTCTGATCAGGGCTGGTCTGGCAGGAGGGCAGGGGTACATGCGTGGAAGGAGAGTGGAGGTGACATGGCAGAGGGGCAGCTGGGAACACTGCCCAGAAACCACAGCGATAGAAGAAGGGCAGAAGATGGAGCACAGAGTAAACATTGCAAAGTGACATTTAGTGCTCAAAGCCTTTCCAAAACCTGACCACAAGATTAATTGATGTCTGATGTCAAACTTGAATCTCTAAGAACATTTTTGATGTATCAGTTCATCCACCACCACCACACAGAAATGGTACGATTGTTTTGAAAAAGCTGATGCTTCCACTTTTTAAAATATCATCAATGCGTTTTTAGGTATCGTGCGGTCCTATTTTCTTAATTCACTTCCCACCATCTTTATCTCTGTCCCTCTCATTATTTTTATACAGCTGTTCTGATCACTGTATTGCTGTTTTTCCCGTCATACACACATGGACCTTGTACAAGTTCTAAATGTCAGCTTATCATTGAGTGCCTGGACTGTCTGACCATCATGTTATCCTTTGGACCCCAGAGTCCCTGTGGGGCTATGGTGTGTCACATTCTTGCTGCTGGGACAGATTATAAAGGAATTCACAGTACTCTAATTACATCCTCTGCCTGTCATTCCCCCAGCCATCGTCCCCTCTCCGAACCCATCCCAGCTAAGCTCAACATGCACTGCAGTAATGCCGCTGAGGTTTAAGATTAGCCGGGTCGGAGCCTAATGAGGCAAATGAGCGGTTCTCTAGGTATGTGTGGGCCATATTTCAAGCACGCATTAATATTCTACATTCGCAGATGTAAACTCCGCTGGCACTGATTATGCTGTTATACAAATAATTCCAGCGTTGATTAGATTAGAAAGGGCTCTGGTGGACTTCCTTGAATGGTTCAACTGCGTTCTCCCATTTCCTGTTTATGCCAATGAGCGGTAGCTCCCTGAATGCCACTAGGAAAGACTGGACTACAGCCAGTCAGCGTAGATGGGCTGAGTGATACTCACTTGATTTTTCTTTGGCCCTCAGATGAGGACAGTGGACCTGTGGCGAGGGTGGGCTTCCGCTTTCTTGGCCGCCCAGGTCCTCGTCGTGCTGGGCTACGGGGTGTTTCCTCCTTCCTGCTTGCACACACAGAGAGAAACTCAGAGATACTACATGTCTAACCTCAAATGATTGGATCAGCATGAAATACATGAATCATTTGAGAGCTAAAAGCAAATGTTTTTATTTATATATATTTTTACTTTTGAAAGTTCTGAATGAAAATGGTGGAGAAGAGCATCTGGGGAAAAAGGATAAGGTCATACTCACTGGTGATCATGCTTTTTCTGAAGTTTGGCCAGCTCCTTTTGCTTCTCTTTGTAGCGACGCTGTAGTTCAGCTAATTTTACACGCATTGCAAGCTCAGAACCATCCATTGTTTCCATGGTACCTTTGGCTGGGCACACCTGAGATATACATCATTGGTTCTCAATATTACCATTTAAAACAACCTTATAAAGTGAAGTCATTCTTAACTAGGTTATGTGTTCATTTATTGACATGAAAGAAATTGAAATCCTACACAAGCTTTGTATTTTGAGTCTTACTGGTTCATTTCGAGGCGTCCAGCTGCATTTCCTGCGTAAATTAAATATTCGACGGGTTGGGAAGTGTCGCCCCAAACCTGCACTGCAGCCTTCCTGGGAGTCCATCTCCAGTGCACGTGCTGTGGCCAAGGTAGCAAGACTCTGGAGGTCAAACATCAGCAACTCCTCTTCTGTTACAGATAAAGAGAAAAACGTTTGAGTTGATTTACATTGTGTCCCTTCATGCTTAATCCTTCCAAAACCATTCATCAGATTGACTTCAGTCTTGGTAAGTGCGTTGCTGATGAACCAAAGATGTGCATGCTGTGCTTTTGGTGCAGTTTGGACGCATGTGGCATTCAATATTAATAAAGATCTTGTCCATTTTACGTTGGGTGCTTCTTCTTCTTCCGTTGCTCCTTCACCTGCCGCTTTAAGCCAGAACCCAGACAGCACCACTCTGCCTTTGCAACTGACATTGTGGTCCAACATGGGATTGCATCTTTTACGGTGTTTAGTTGAACGAGTACGCGTCCCGATCGAGTACTGCACATTTGAACTAAGATTGTCTCCCCAAACTTTTTCAAAGGAAATGCATACAAAACAAGATTAACGACGGAAATTTGTGCGTATGAGCTTTATATGTGCACATTCAGTGTGAAAACCTGGTTTATTATATCTGCAGTAATCATGGGTTATGGCAAATCGATAGTGAGGAAGAAAGGCATTAAATTTGTTTTGGGACGCAGCGGCATGTCATTTCAGGAGTTATACCAATGTGGACTCACTAGATGCTGTGATAAACTCTTCATATATGGCCCTACCTGCCCACTGCACTGACTGGACTGTCCTCCATCAACATATTGAGCCGGGCTGATTATCAGGGGCACCAGCTTAGTTACAGAGATGGAGAAATATTCAGTTCTGTTAGTAAGTAACATGTTGTTGTACATCTTAAAATGTATACAAAAAAAAATACTGACTACTCTCGGTTGTTTTAGCGCTTGCTTCAGTAAAGACTTTTGCGACTTGATATGCGCCACTTTCCTGAGCTGTCAAGTGTATCACATCACAAAGACAACATCACTGACTTTGGAATCAGTTGATGATACCCTTTTTATAGAACCCTCTTTTGGGAGCTGTTAAATGCATTAGGATGATGTGATAAACACAAAACATCCTTTTGCACGAATAAAATAAAAACACATGGTGCGTTGAAAAACAGGGAAGCTTTTAAATGTACTTTAAAACAATGGGGTCTAATTAGCCAAGCAATGCTCCAGGGTGCTGAAAACACCGACTGCTTTTGTGATTACAGTCTAATGTTCAGTAATGTGTGTGGGAAAGAGGGAAATCACTTGGTATGTTCCTTTTTTTTCTCTTTTTGCCAAAGTGTGTATTTGCGATTGAGTGTGCGTTTTCATGCATGTATGGTTGTGCGTGCATTTGTGCATGTGTGGATCACACAGGCAGGATGAAGAGATGGAGCGACAGTTCCCTAAGGAGAGCTAGAAAGAAAGAAGAGTGAGAGGGAAGGTGTACGCCCATCTCTAGTAGTTCAGCCCTGTCCTCCTGCTTCCTCTCCTTCTCCTGAGGCCTCCGCATCGTTAGAACAGCCTTCTACAAAATAAAAATGCCTTGAACACACCAAAGAGGAGGAACGGCAAGCAGGCATGCAGACGGCTTCTCTGGGGACATGTTAGAATCCACCAGAGGCTCTCGAGACCAGCAAGAAGAGAGGAGTATCTGGGAGGGATCACAGAGCCACACAGGCTAGGCCTGATGTGGAAGTAGGGGTTTGTCTTGATGGACGCAGAGGAAAAGAAGGGTAAAGTGTGGGAGAGAACTGCAGTTTGTGTCTGCGTGTTAATATGTATGAGTAATGGAATGGAGAGTGCCTCACCCTGGCTTTTACCACAGGTGCGCTTTTGCTGTTGCAGCTCCAGATCTGCCAGCTCACTCAGAAGCTCCATACCGTGATGGGGGCTTGGCTGTGATGGGACAACTGATGGTGTGCTAAGTGAGAACAGGGGAAATGGAGGTACATCTGTGCAGAAGGCAGCAGCAATCAGCAGCTCCAGACTCCAGTAGCAGGGCACATGAGGTGTATGGGGAACGGCAACAGTTGCCTGGCTTGGGCCACAGGGTGATGTCGTGGCAGGGGAAAGACAGACCAAGTCCACGTCAGCAGGGGTCATCTCATTCTTGGGCTGCTGTGTGCTGTCCCTTGCTTCCTCAAGGGCTGGGGACTGAGGCTTAGGGGATGCAGGGGAAGCAGGGTCAAGCTCAATGACAGCAGGCAGCTCTGTATCCTGCTCTCCATGCACGTTGACCTTTTGAGCGTACTCCACCTGGCTCTCCTCACCCACCGCCTCATCATCCTCTTCCTCTTCCAAGGTGATGACAGCTCCTGGCCTTTCAGGCTCCTCTGTTGAAAGGGGGACTGGACAGGATGCAGCCTCACACACTGGGCTCTCAGCAGGGGGGCAAACCAGGACCTCTTCCTCAGTGGGTCCCTGCTCCTTCACCTCCTTTTCTCCCGACACATAGTTGGCTGCTGTCACCGCTGCTACCTCCACATCCTCCCTCCGTTCCAGAAC
>KV751340.1:4034122-4047416 GCA_001698575.1 Mola mola
CTTTTCTCCTCTCTTTCCTCCTCTTCCTGCTGCACTTCCTTAGGCAGGAGAGGCTCTGGGAGGGGCTTGACCGTTGCTTGGCAGTCTAGCTCCTCCCCCAGACTGGAGAGAGACTGGGGAGCATGCTCAGTAGGCTCCACTTGGACTGCTTCCAGGTCAGCTTGCTCAGCAAGTTGAACATCCTGGGGGGAGGGTCCGCTTCTGAAGCCCATGGCAATAGCAGGGTAGGTGTATCCAGGTGGCAAATCTAAAGAGAAAGGAGTACAGATAACAGAATCATCAACTGTCAATACTGGCAAAATGATTTGGATGAATATCTATCGCATTTTGATGTTAAGAGATATTTTGGCTGAAGTATAACAGAAAAGTTTTCTAAAAGACAAACATACATTAGGAGATGTTATTTAAATCTAAAATCCTTACATATAAGGATCGTTGGAATATTAACTCCTTGGCTACTATCAAGGTCAAAAGAGGTAAAACTTGATATCCTCATGGGGAGAGTAAAGGATCACATGACACCTTGTGTGTTATCTGAAGTAGGCCAGGCTTTTGGTTTATCAGAGCACCTGACAGGATTTCTCAGGCGTGCAGCGGCCATTAGCCAGACATTAATGATGATGAAGAGAGTGCAGGGCCTGTGGGGGTGGAGGAGAGACGAGGGCTGCTGTTGAGGTCTTCCTCAGTCATTACCAAGGTACTGGAAAGCCCCAGCTCAGCCAGCAGCCATTTTCTACAGCATTGAGATGTTCAGTCAATCAGGGACTTGCCAACAGAGCCACCCACACACATTACGACAACACAGGCCCGGGCGATAAAGCAAATCTCCATGGGAATCTGATAAAAATTTACACTGATAACAGCAAGCTTTGGACATTTTTCCTCAATACCAATAAATCTATCAGCTCCGCTGCCAAACACAATGGACAGCAGAGTGCGCAGTGTTTACACAGCCCTACACAGCTCGTTATGCTAAAATGGACACATTATCCTCTAAATATGAAGAAACTGGTGACAAGAAAAAGGTGCCACGACATCAGTTATAGGAATTTTTTTCTTCAAAATCAGTCATCAGTGCCAAACCAGAGGGGACGTTCACAGCATTACTTAAATATGTTACAAGGTCAGTTAACGTCTATTTTTTTAAGGCAAAGAAATTGTGTTGTTTTTTTTTAAATGTTTATATTACACATTTTAAAATGTTCTAATGTTTGATTTGTTCAGGCTTCAGTCATGATTAGGATAGTGTTTAAACTGGCAGTAGGCTAAGTTTTCATCGTCATTAATATTGATTTCGATAAATATGGAAAAAAAAAGTGATCATATTTCTTTCCATATCATGCAGCCCCACCAGTGGATCATAAACAGCAGTGGTCAATAGAATTAGCACTGTTTTCAGTGTAGAAGGTGCTGCTATATTCTAAAATTCACTGTCCCTTTTCTATTGCGGTGTCAGCATTATTTGGCATAACATCTGTCACTAGGCACTTGAATCTATTGTTGTTTGCATATAGACAATTTTGCTTACACTTACCGGGCTCCAGAGACTCGGGGTAATCCTGCAGGGGCTGTCCCTCTCCTCTCTTGTCCTGGGATTCAGGCCCCTTGGGCATCTGAGGTGGGGCAGGGCTTATGGCAGGGGAGCGAGGGGCTGCGGCGGCAGGGCTCGGAGCAGGACAGGGTGTGGAGGGAGTGCTTTTGGGATGCGGCCGTAATGAGGGGGACTGGCAACAAGGGGACAGGTGAGCGGCACAGGCCCCAGTGGGAGAGGTGTTCCTCTGAGGCGGGTTATAAGAGTACGGCTTGGCAGGCTTCGACATTCTGGGTTCTGAGATGAGTTCCTCTAGTTCAACTGAAGGCTCACCTGGCCTCTTCTGTACCTATGGAATAGAAATAGAGTCATTTTCATTGACAATGAAATGGACTTGACCTGCAGCATATATTTAGTGGTTCACTCTCTCCCTCTGAGAAAAATCACCATATATCAGAAGAAAATATTAATAGAGTTAAAAATAGAGTGAGAATTTAAACTGATAAAACTCACGACTCTGCTTGATTCATGTTTTGTTTTATAATAGATGATTTGATCCACTAAATAATCACCTGTGAACTGTGAGTGGCGTGATGCTGCATGCCCATGCCATGTGCAGCTCTATGCTGCTGCTGCTGTTGGCTTTGAGACTGTAGCTGTGGTTGCTGTGACTGGTGGCTCTGGTGCTGATGCTGGAGCTGTTGGTGTTGCTGGAGAGCGTACAGCTCCTGTTGCCGTAGAAACTGGGATCGGGAGTACACAGCAGGATGTTGCATGTGGGAAGGTGGGCCCCGGGTGCTGTACACAGGGGGCCACAGCCCTGGCTGCTCCATCACATCTAATGAGAGAAAGGAGGAGGAATGTGACAAAGCAGGTTACCTAAAGACAAAAAGACATGAGTGCGCACACAAACACACACACATAAGCAACCTTTTCCTTTTGGATTCACACACATCCATACATCTGCGCGAAGACTCTAAAATACAAAACTGCGTTATCCATATCTCTCATTATCCACCTCCCACGTACCCATCTCAAAACTGTAAAACCATTATGAATAATTTAAAAATCATTGTATTCACAGTTTATAGCAACAACATGGACAAATCTCTTCAAAAAAAGAAGAAGAAAAAAAAAAAAGATTTTTGACTGCACAGAACATCTCCCCAGGCAGCAGCAGCAATCCCACACTCTCACCCGCTCTGAACACAAAGCTGTCTCTTAACAACTGCCTTGAGAATTTGCTGGAATTTGGAATTTGCAAGGGAGAAATAAAAGATGAGGATAATGGTGGACGGATGGTCAAAATACTAGGCTGGAAAGGCATGCTTGTCTCTCACTGGAGCATTTGGCTTGGACATTGTGCAGAAAAGTTCAAACTGCTCAGCCAAATCACAGAACACAGTCTGCGAAAGGGCCAGGAAGGAAGCTTGATTCCCATGATTGTGGACAAGCTTTCTCATAATTCTGCTTTAAGAACTAGGACAACTTGAGGTGGTATCTGCTATCTTAGAGGTCACACTGGAGAAACAGTGGGTGTACACTTTAGGAAGCTCAGAACTGTTATCTGGATTTTTCTGGACTTCTTTTGCTTGAACTGGGTTCTTTACCTCTTTTTTCCAAAACACAAAAGACACAAAAAATTTTTCCTGTGTGGGTGCACCTCCTCTCTCAAACGAAACTCCTCAGAAGCATAAAAAGAAGCGAACCCAAAAGGAAATTTTGAACTTATTAAACGTCAAAGTCTGTTAACAGAATATGTTACTATGGTGATTTTTGAGAAATCACATTTTATTCACTTTTGCAATTCCACTTCCTCTGGTGTGGTTCAGGGTGTATGTAGGGTGTTTTTGGTGGGGTGGGTGAACACAAAGAATAGCTTTGGGGGAGTATCCTGAAAAAAAAAAATGCTCAAATTGTGGCGCATGTGGTTTTTGAATGGGCCCATTAAAGGGAGGTTCATCAGCAGTCTTCACAGGATCACCACCCTCAAGATTCCCAACAGTTCTCTTAATGTTAGCCCCTAATGAACACTGAAATAACATTGTGCTAATGACTAGTCAATTAGACGATAATGAGGGAAAAGTACACTGTGTGTGGCTGTACATGCACTGTGCTCAGCTGACCCATTTGGTCAACGTGCTTTAGAAATACACTTTGTTCTACATGGAAGAAAGCAAGGTTATGGCATACCCAGGTGATGGCTGGCAGGGTGGGAAGGGGGCTCAGTCGGCAGGACCACCAGTTGGGCAGAGGGGTCCTGAGGCAGAGGCAGGACTGGCTGCAGAGGGCCTGGCATGGCTGCAGAAAAACCTGGGGGCAGATTCTGGTGCAGGGCAGTATGCCCTATCCCTGCTTTGTAAAGGATGCCGTTTTAGATGTATGTACCAATCACATTCAACGAAATGTACAAAACTGCTAATATACTACCAAGATGGTATATTATCACAAAATCAGTGCTAAACTTTGGAAACCAATGAAAAGAAGCTAAAGCTGATGCTATGTGTTCTTTTGAGCACTACGTTAAATGTTGGCAGCTGAATTCTGCAGAAATTTGAAATTAGTTCTGTATTCATTGAACTCAGTATTTCTAATGAAGAGCTTGTGGAGCATATTGGATGAAACAAGCTTGTTTTGGACCTATTCCACAAAAGTGAAGAGCAGGAGCGTACAATTTTTTTTACATGACACCGTAACACCGTAAAACTGCTACAACTAATCACTACTCAAATTAATGAAGCCAGACTGCTGGAATGTGTATATTTTCAAAATCCATTAATATTCTCGTACCATAAGAGTGCCCTGTCATCCAGAGAGATGGGCTTCCAGTTCTTGGCATCCAGTGGTGGTGAGTGGAATGTGCAGAAGGATCTCCTAATTGGCCTGACTGGAGGGAAGCCCCGCCTGGGACCATAAGATGAGAGGGGAGGTCTCCGTGACAGCTGTTGGAGGGATGGATTCTTGCAAACTCCACCCTTTCCTTATTATCCCTGGCATCAGCATAAGACAAAGAAATTCAAGTATAGACCACTGTACTGAACGTGTCTAAATTCAAATGATTTTAGTCACGCATTAACAATGACTTTACAGTTGCTTACCTGATATAAGCATCTCTCTCTCTGTCCAAGCAAGTCAGGCCTATTTGTTCCCCACTCAGTCTTTTTCTCTCTTCTTCAGTGGTGGTATCTGAGGGATACATGGAGCGGGGCGGTCCTGTGAGACAAACATTAGCTTAACCATTAGCATTCACTGTTGTGTTCCCTGGTGAGGACATATTCCCAAGTCCCTCACCATTTCCCAAAGTACTACCATGATTCACAGGAGACTTGGTATACTGACTCTGCCTATTTCTGCTATTATCCAGGTTTTTGTAGCATATATATTTTAAAGTAATTTAAGAATACTCTTATGTATTTTTCTGTTGCTTCCATGAAAATAAAACAGGTCTTCCAAGATGTTGCAGTATGACATCATGAGTAATTTTACACAATAATGTTATCAAATTAATTTTGATAGGCTGCTAAATATTCAATCAAAGCAAGGCAGCTTTATTTTGTTAGAACCAAAACAATGGGTGGGTCCTAGCTTAATCATATTAAGTGTGTAATTAAAAAATGAATGCTTTTACTCATCACTTCAAAAAGTGTTCCATCCCACCAATGTTTTTCGAGCTCTTTCAGCATTTTTTTCATTGGTTTTGTTTTCACAGCTTAATCGAGAAGAGGCCATCTAAGAGTTTTAAACTACTAACCTTTCACTGAGGGATGCACTCTGCCCTGTCGGCTGTTATGGTGACCGTCTGCGGAACGACACGGCGGTTCCCTTTGTCTGGCCACAGCTACAGCAATTCCCACTGGCGGCTGCCGCACCTCACTTTCCCCATGTCCTGCTTCACCCATGTCCCGGCTCCGCCCACTGTAATCAGGGCGCTCATTGTCGTTAGCTGGGCCCTTTCTCGAAGGCAGAGTCTGTTTGCTGCCCAGCAAGGCGCAGCTCCCCCCAGCAGGACTTGATTTGAGATTTCCCAGCCCCCCAAAGGGGCTTTTGTGGGAGAGGAGCAGTGGCTGTTGCTGGTTACTGTACTTTAATAAGCTTTTCATGGCACTGCTCTCCCCCTGGGTTGGGCCCTGGGGCTCGGGTTGCTGCTGAGGCTGCTGCTGTTGTTGAGTAAGAGGAGGTGCAGGGGGAGGATGGGGAGGAGGCAGAGTCATCCCCGGCTGCTGTTGCTGCTGCTGGGGATGTTGCCCCCCAGGGTTCCCTAACTCCATGTAGGACTTCCTCTGCTCTTCCTCAGGTTGTGACATGTGGTGGGGTGGCCTCATGGCCCAGGGTGGCACCGGGGGCTGCTGGTGGTGGTGCTGCCCACTGCTGTTGCTGTAACCATAAGAAGACATATCCATCTTTCTTTTCAGCTCCTGACTTGTTCCCTGATTCAACTCAGCAGGAGAGGCAGCATCTGGGACAGGTCGGCCATGTTGCTGGTGTCGTATCCTAGCTACCTTTTGGCCATCCCTCTGTAAGGAGCAGCTACCACCAGGACTGGGGCCATGGGCTGCTCCAGCCCCACCATGCTGAGTCATGCTTTTACTTCCGAGTGGGGAGGAGTTAGGTGGGGGTCCTGGATGAGAGCAATCTCTGTATGGAGAAGTGTTGACTGAATGAGGAACAGAGTGTCCAGCTTTGGGCCCCTGGGGCATTGATGGTCTGAATACATCCATGTCCACACCACTGTTGATGCACTCAGCGCTACGTGAGCGTACCACCTGGTGCTGCTGTTGGGGATGAGGAGGTTGTTGTAGTTGGGGAGGTGGAGGAAGCTGTGAGGGCTGAAGGTGTTGGTGGTGGGATTGCATCCAGTCTGGAGCCTTCTCTGTCTTTCTGTATGTGTGCTGTTGTTGTTGTTGTTGTTGTTGTTGCTGTTGCTGCTGCTGCTTTCTGTGCCAACTACTATGATGCCCACTGCCTCCATTCTTTTCAATCACCTTGTCCTTGGTATTGCCACCTCCCCCTCCACCACCAACACCCTGGCAGTCAGGGTTACCGAGTTGGAATGGCCCACTGGATTTTTCCCCTAGGTCTGCCACAGATGGCACAAATGTAGGACCAGTGACTTTAGGTTCACGCCCCACATTTGCTGGCCCCCTCTCATGTGAGGCAGGATTGGCTAGAGGAGCAGGAGGAGGTGAACAGAAAAAGTCCGGATGGTGGTGTGTATGGTGGGAATGGTGTGGGTGGTGTGGATGACTGGGATGGAGCTGAAGGCAATGGAAGCCCCCTGGGTGAGGATGCGTATGGGGATGAGCATGAGGATGTGTATGGGGGTGTGTCCCTGCAGCAGTAGAACCCATATGCAAGGGTGGGGGTACAGAGTAAGACAGAGAGTGGTGGAGTTGTGCCTGACCCCTTTCTAAACAGTCTGAAGGTTGTTCACTTATCCTCATCTCCCCACTTACCCCCTCTTTCGTGCAGCGATTATTGCTGCTGGACCCCATATGTCTGCCTTGGCTGCTCCCCGCACCTCCTATTGCCCCAAGGGCTGTGCCCTCCCCGCCACAGCTGGACATGGAAGCCTTAGACCCTGCTCCAGTCCCCGCATCTCCATTTTGCATCTTGCCATTGTGTAGGCAGGCACTGAGGGACTTGCCCATACTCTGAGAGTGTTCCTTGCTGTACTCCATTGTAAGTGATGCCTTGTGCCTCTCCATGGCTTGACTGTTGACCTCCTCCAGGGGTAGTGGGTGTTGTGGATAGTGTGGGTGCTGCTGATGGGGGTGGGAATGGTGGTGGTGTGTGGGTTGGGGTTGCACGTGGCTATGGTGCTGTTGGTGATGCTGTTGCTGTCTCTCTTTTGCTTCCTGTTTGCTACTGGACCTCTCCTTGTCCTTGACAGGTCCCACTCCTCTCTCCATAGAACCTTCTTTTAGACCCTTATGTAGACCTGCCCCTACCCCTGGATCCTTGTCTCTGCTGCAGGACCCCTGAATGTGTCCTGAACCTGCCCTGGACATTGGTGGCAGACTGTGATTGGCTGAGATGAGAGGTGGCTGGGACGGGAGGCCTCGGAGATAGAAATTTTCTAATAGGGAAAGGAAAGCAGGCCAGCAAAGACAAATGCATTAGTGAAGAAAGGAAAAGGCACTGACAGAATTAAATTATTCAGCTCTCATGATAATGTCCCCAGGCATCATTATATCAATATCCTACATCAAATTACACCTTACTATGTTGTATAAATTGGATTTAAATGTCTTATTTTTGTCTGATTAAATTCTAATCATTTCATGTCTCACCTTTTTGGGTGTCATAGAAACGGTGCTGCCCATAGATAACTCCGCTGTTGGCATGGTGATCCAAGTGGCTCATGGGAAGGAAAGTGTGGGCCAGACTCCCTGAGAATCGAGGATACCCTGGAGCTGCTGACATGGATAGCAGGGAGGGAGAGAATTGATAAGACGGGACAATAACCATCAAGATGCAGTGATCCAAACTAACCCAGCATAATCCTTCAGGTCCTTCAGCTTTGTCGGTCATGTTTGCCTGTCCTGCCTGAGTTTAGAATTCAAACATTACAAGACAAGCGTGAGGGTTGGTGTAATGTATGAAATTCTTTCTGTGAAACATATGTCTCTTTCTTTATCTCTACCTCGGAACTGGCAGCGGCAGCCCTTTCCATCTAAAAGGAGTGATGAAGACATATTTGATGCTGGTGTTTACAATGAAGAGCAAACTGACATTTACTGACCTACATTAGGGGTGAAATGTCATTTAAATGATGGGCCTGCAAGACAGTTCACCTGGCCTTATTTAAGTCAAGCCCAACTGGGGGACATTTACATCACAACCAAAAACAAAACTCCTTTTTCAATGGGACATTCAAACATACAAAGGACTTTGAGGGTGGAGGAGCGAGCAAACATGGATAGGAATAAAAGCCCATTGCAATGACGGACAAAGTAACAGCATCGATATAACAACCCACATCCACTGCAATTGGGTAACATTTAAACCATCTATGTAAATTGAATTAGCCTGTCTCTGCTACTGTATAATTAATATGATTGCAAAAAAAGACATTTAATAAATAATTAATTGAACCGTAAATTTGAAACATAGGTCAGTCTGGATGTCTGATGAGGGTTTGCTGACACCGTGCTATACAACTACAGTGACTATTCTTTACTAGGCATAGTATATAATATTATACATCTTAAATACATATGGAAAAGAACACTAACATATTAATTCTTTCTAACGTTACCAGTGAACCATTGTCATGTTATATGATGGCAACCAACAGAACTGGACATCTATTGTCCATCAGCAGCAGCTTCTCACTGAGTCTCGAGTCTTCTAGGAAAATGCAGGTGTTTCACCTTCTCCCCACATGCTTTTGCACCTGTCTCCCCCTCCAGCCTCACTCTCTAACACGATTCGCAGACAGAGTCGAGGAGGGGGATAAAGAGAGGCAAACGTGGCTCTATAAGCTAAATGAAAGACAGAAGTATTTGTGTTGGCAAACAGGCGATCTGATTCCTGAAAGCGCAGATGTAGTTCATTTGGCCTTGTGTGTCTATGTGTGTGTGCAGCGTCGTGGTTTTAGTGGGGGCTTGTAGTGTTGAATGTCTCAGTTTGTGCCGGTGGAACAATTGGGCCAGTGCTGTGAGGTGACTCTGGGGAGGGAGGAGTGTTGTGGTGGGCTTAATGACCCTGTCTCAGTGTGGCCTCAGCATGCTCCGATCTTAATTAATGAAATGCACAGAGAGGGCAAACAGCCCTGCAATAACAGGTTCTGCTTTCTGAGGAGGGCAATAGGGTGATTATTAAATAGTCTCACTTTGCTCTTTTTCTATCTCCTGCTCATTTTTTTAACGCATTACTATATTTGCTCCCCCCCCCCTTTGTCCCTCTCTCTTTTTTGCCGTCATGACAAACATTTATACCATTTCATCGACTGTGGGATGAGGGGGATCCATTGTTTCAGAAAGACTTTCTCTGATTTTGGGATGGAGAAAAGCAGAGAGCGGTTTGGCAGCCTCTTTTATCCAAGCTGCAAGATTTTTTTTTTTCCCGCGGTAGCATGTTGTTTGTGAGCGTGACGATTGACGGCGTAATCCCCTTTCACAGCGTGGTCTGGCTGTGCCCGATAATGCCAACCCGCTCAGTTTCAGCATGCCCTCCACTGGGGCGGCAAGAGGGGGACTGCTGGGCACGGCAGAGTCCATTCAGCCATTAATCTGGCCAGGACAAGGGAAGCTGCTGCTGCCGCCGCTGCTACTGCAGGCGACGTGAGCAGGGTCTTAGTGCAGTCTGCTGACTGCACAGCAGCCTTGCTCTCCCTCTCTCCCTCCACACACTCAGACACAGAAACAAGCCGGCGTTGGAAAGTGAATGACAGAGGGGAGTTCACGGCGCATGCCCTCCTTTCCACGGGCAGAGCAGGGGTGAGAGGCAGAACAAACAGAGCTGCATCCCAGGGAAGTTCTGAAGGTATTTCTCACAGCATGGTGGGTTGAGAGAAGCAGGCAGTCGGGGAGGACATAGAAGGGGGCTGGATATAGAACAGCTCCTCAAGGCAGAGGAGAATTAAGCCAGCTGAATTAAAGGCAGAGGACAACAGATTGTTTAGTTTCCAACCTCTCTCCATTATTAGTCACCTCTTTTTTTATCTGCTCTGAAAACACCAGCCAATCAAACTGCTCACAAGGGTCCTCAATTTCGCTTAAAGACAAAACCATACACCCTGAATTGGAGAGCATCTACGATCGAAATGAACGTACCATTCGAAGAGAGATGCACAGAAAGGAAAAAGTGAGAGAGCATGGCAAAGGAAGACGAAGAGGAGAGGAGGAGCGGGCTTAGCTGCCTGTCAGGTCCACTAATTGAGAAAAAGTGACAGAACCATCAAGGCGCCGAAAGGGAGGAGGAGGGGTTTAGTGGAGGATGGGCAGCACTGTAGTGGATCTCTTCAGTTTTGACTAATTGAAAGGAAGGGATGCAGGCTGGCACGAAAGAGAGAGAGGCAGAGCGAATGAAAGAGGCAGGAGTGTGGAGGAGAGAGGAGGTGGGGGTGCAGCTTAAATCCCACAAAAGGAAAAAGCTAGCAACTGCTAACAGAAGGAGAAAGATGGACAACTGAAGATAGGCTTGGAGAGGCGTATCAAACAGAAGTGGATTAGACAGGTGTGTGCATGCATGTGCGTCTATATGTGCTGACAGAGATATGAGGCCGCGATTGTTTTTGGCATAACGTAAGAAGTCATTTGGACTGCAGCCAGCTGGCCTGAAGCCTGAGAGGAACCCGCAGGTTGTGTGTGCGTGTGTGTGTGTGTGTGTGTGTGTGTGTGTGTGTGTGTGTGTTTTTTGGTCCTTTCTTTCCACTCTGTTAATTCAGTGGGGTTTACTCAAACATGAAAAATAAACCTTTCAAAACCTCAAAGGGCCTAATCCATTTTCCTAGGTGTCATGAAAAAAACACTTTACTTTACATTTATTAGAATGGTCATGACACTGCATCTGTCTCTGTCATATACTGCCCCCCCCCTCGCTGTGTGTGTGTGTGTGTGTGAGATTTCAAGTCTAGTCTCATCAAATGAGCGACTGGCAATCCCATGTGTGGTACACACAATGGTCGAATTAAGAGCAAACCTGAAAGAAAACTTTTTCATCTGTGCTACCCTCTGGCCTCTATGAAAGTCATTAATGTCTTGGTTTTTGGCACTGTCACCCGACACAAATGTGCGAGACCATGTACTGTAAACTCTCTTTTTCCTAATACAATTAATCTTTTTAGCAAAAGTCAACAAAAGGCTTTTTTTCTTTACAAAATTTACAAAGATTTCCAAATGACCATATTTATTAATAGGTTTATTTAACATGTCACTCAGCTACTCATCTGTCATTCGGGCTCCCAACAGAAATGTAGTCTGACTTACCCGGTGCACTCTAAATGTATTTTCACCACACTAATGTCCGCGCTAATGGGGATTATGTTGAACCATCATTTTTCTCTCTCATTTTGCAAAGTAAACAGAGGAAAATACTGTATGTGTTCTCATTATTATGTTGGAATAACAGCGTGCCAAAAAATAAAAAGTTGTCTGTCACTGTGTAGTTCTTGCTGCACATCTAGACCCAAATGAAGATGAAACATCTACACATGTTTTTAATGTTAATTTGAAGAGGATTATGTAGACTTATAATTATTCAATTTCATTTGTCTTCCTCTGGTTCTTAATCAACTTGCCTATAAAAGTCAAAAATGGAAAAGTTGCTTTTTCATGCTTTTTTCATTTGATGGACTGGCACATGACAAATGAGATTGTTGCTTGACACATGGTAGATTTTAGCCCTTTAAATTGTGTCAGAAGAACAGCAGAGACAAAGATAATTTAAACCATGACAGAAAGGGGATCACACAGTAATATCTGAATACAAATTTAAGTTGTTATGCTTGGATTTGCATGCAAACAGCCTTTTTAAACACACACTTGCAAACATGAAAAAAATCCAGAGAATATCTCTAAGGTTACAAGTGAAACACTAATGTGCCAACCCATGCGAGCACGAGCCAGTGCCTGCTCTACTGCTGCTGGGGTTCTGCTGACACCCAGGGAGAGGAGGCGAGAGTCTGGGTAATTGTGCCTCTCATTTTGATGACTTGCTTTTTATGCAAAACAGGAAAAAGACAATATGCAATTATCCCGAGAAGGGAACAGCTGAATGTGGTTGATGAACAGTCTGGATTCAATCATGCTCTTAGTGCGTTATATGCAATTAAACTGCAATAGAGATAATGGCCTCCATTGCCAACTGAGTAATAATCCCAGTCATAATCACCTCCATTACTTTTATTAGGCTTGGCATTATGATCATCATTCTTATTAATATTATTCTACTTTTCTACGAGAAGAAATTTTTTGGCAATGAAACCCTGAAACTATAAGGTAAAAGAAACACAGGTGATTAAAAAAGTCGTTTTTGAAAGAAAATGTGTTCCTGACGTGGTGCATATTTGGAGAAATCTGGAGTTTCACCCATTCTCCCCACTGCAGCAGCTGCCCACTGGCTCAGCCCCTAGTGGCTGGGACGTGAAAGCATGGTGAATGGAGGGGAGGGGAGGGGGACGGGAAGTAGCTCTGAGGCATCTATTGGCTTAACACAGTCACAAAGCAGACAGCATCCCAGCTGCGATGCACTCGATCAGCCCCAGCAACACATCACACAACTGGGGCGCCGCTGATCAGTGACCACAAATAACAAACACTCCCCACTGGCGTCACCCCCCCTGGACTCACAGCTGGGCTATATTTAGAAGATACATAAAGTCAACATAGCTGAAATAACAAGAGAGAGAGTGAACCCAAAGACTTTGGCAGCCATTACAAGGAGTAATTAGCAAAAAATTCCAAGCATGTAAATGTAAAAGAGAGGTGACGGAAGAGCAGACATGGGTGGGACATGGTAGGCTGGACATAGCAGACATTGCGTGGGTCACATATCCTTTAGAATTCCTGATGTACGCGAGCAGATTAATCTCTCTATTTCATCCAAGTCCTGCTTTCTCCAAGCAAGAATGTGTTGAACTGAGTGTCTGCGTGTGTTAAGACTTTTTCCTGACTGTGCTCGTGTGTAGCTGGGCTTTTCTAATGCCGAGCACTGATTGGGAAACCACCATATGAGACTATGATGGAGACAGCATCTGAAAGCTCTGCAATCACTGCAACTTTTTTTATTGGCCCATATTTGCATGTGCTGCTTCAGGGA
>KV751340.1:4082999-4107756 GCA_001698575.1 Mola mola
ATTGAAAATAAAGGATCTCTTTGGAGGATCAAATGGGGTGTATGACATTTTCTCACAGACATTTGATTGTGAACTGAAGGATTCCTCTTGTGTTGCTTCCACCCGCCCGCTGCAGTAGGCCTGCTACTGGGAGCAGCCTTGAACCAGATCCCGGGATGGAGGAGAGGGTTGCTGCCGGTTCCTCTGCAGCCTGTTCGGTGGGAGCAACGAGGCCCTGAGCTTGGCCGTCCCTCTGCAGCAGCGTAGGCTCCGGGGATAGTTGTGCACGGCGAGGGCAAGCTGTTTGATCAGCACATATTTTTAATTGGCTCCAGGCACCCTGGAGTGTCAGCATTGCCATAGAGAAGACTCCTATTGCACCTTTCCTAATTAAAATCATTACGAATTCCAGCCGCATCATAAGGGATTAAATGAGAGCGAGAGAGTGCGTGTGTTGTATCCATTGGTGCGCCCGCGCATGGGTGCGTTGTCTCCTTTATAGCTAACACATATAGCTTAATTGTTTTCCTCCTCAGTAACAGTAAATGAGGGAGGGCTAGCTGTAATCCTGGTCGGCTGGTCAAATTACATGAAAGAGAATCTCCTCAACGCTGAAAGACTGTGGATGGATTTAACTTTCCACACGTCCCTTCATGACACGAGAGCCAAAAACTTCTACTTTGGAGAGTGCTTAACCTGCAGCGTTCTGCATTTTATTGAATATTCACATCTGCCCTGCTGTGTACAACAGACTTAACGAGAGCTGTTTGTCTTATTTGAAATAATTGATGTCAGACAAACTGTGCAACTCCTCATAGGATTGTTCTTGAAAGGCTCGGAAAAGAAATGGTCTCAAAAAAATTTCAACTTCAGTGGATGTTTTATTCATCACATCTTATCTCTTTATCTTCCATGTGTTACATTAAATATATAGATGATGACGATATTGTGTTGAAAGCTAAGTGGTTGTGCTGCTATACTGTGCATCAGAAGAGGGGGGGCTAAGGAAGGAGCGGCTTCAGCCCCCTAAACAAAGAAGGCTTAAATCAAGTCTTAAATATCTACCAGTGCCACTTTGCCCCGGGAGCAGAGAAACAAGGGAGCATTTCTTTTGCTCTGATATTGGAAGCCAGAGTTCATGGAGGCAAAACGTGTACAGAAGGATTTTAAGAAGCGGCTCTGTTCGAAAACATGTCTCTAAGGCCTGAACACTCACCTTGGCACAAACATTAAAATCATATGACATGTGACGGAGAAAATTACTACAATTCATAGTTGTGATAACAACGTCTGACCAAAGTTTTGGATGCACGTCTCAGTCACGAGCCGATATGAGACCCTCTGCAGCATTCAGGGACAACACATAAGGGTTGGGCGGCAGTAGCCAATATTTATGGTGATCAAAAATCATCAAACACCATTAAAAGTACAGCAACTGGTATAATAGTTAATAGGCAGTATTATCCAGGAGTGAATGGACATGTTATGGGTAGGCAGACACAACAATGGACAGTACAGATGCAAGCCCATGTTCACTGTAGTTATTGTGGCTGGACAAATCTAGTTGCATCTGTTTAATCGCTGCATTGACAATGAAAAACACTGTTTGAGAATCTCTCTGCTTTTGGGAGTTTAACAAAAATTGTGTAAACTAAGTAAATGTTGTTATTTATGTTCCCTTTGATTTGAATACATCAAATACATACAAATCGCTGGCCATGAAAGCCACTGTGGGTTTTCAGCCTTCTCAGGAAAAGAAAACAATATGCAGCCGCATTGTTTGGAGAGCGACAGCTTCCTTGTGGAACACGATCTCTTGGTTTCAATTGACTCGAGAGGGATGGACAAGAGAGGATGAAAGAAAGTGAAAAATGGATCAGAAAGATGAGCGAGGGCTGAATGTCTCTTCAGCCATCGTCGCTTCCTGTCCGGAAAACTCCATTCATCATTTTCACGTCTTCGTGTCATGGCTTACTTTGCCAATAGCCAGAAGTGTGGCAAAGTTGACACAGAGGATTGATGAGGTGCAGGCAGGGGTTTGGGGAGGAGATGGTCAAACCAGATGTGGGGCTGGGGTGGACTACCTGATGAAGGTCATGATGTTACCCATTACCCTCAATGACAGTATCCACTTGCAGAAAACCTGGAGTGCAGCACAGATAGCAAGAATCTCCGTCCATTGTCTGTCCTGTCCCTCGCATAGCATGAAAACAGTTTGACTCCAAACTTGGCAAGTATGTTTCTGATGACCCAAAGATGCACGTGTGTGCTTTTGGTGCAGTTTGGGCACGGGAGGTGTTGGATATTAATAAAAACTTGGCCATCATACAGGAACTCCATCCGTGTCATAGAGACAATCTCGTATGAAAGTAACATACAAGATTTAAAGGAACAGTGCTGGGAAATATATGCTTGTTCTTGCTGGAACTGGTGTCAGAAGATTGATACCTCTCTCATGTCTGCATGATAAACATCAATCCCTCATTAGAAGATGGTTACCTTAACGTAGCACAAAGACCAAAAGCCTTGGGGGGACTCTGCCAGTCGCTCCAAAAATTGCATGTTGTGGTTTTACAGTCTTGCTGTAAAGGCTAACTACCAAGCTACTTGCTGTAGCCTAACCAAACCTTTTCTGCACAGACATTCGAATGGTAAATCCAATCTGCATCTCTGTACAACCACCACAAATACGGTTGATCCTTAATATCTACTGGCATGCTAATTATTAGTTACACTAGTTGGTATCGGCATATATTGTACAAGCCAGTCTTCTGTCCGTGCCTGTTTTGGTTCCACTGTTTTTTTGTATTGTCGATGCAGCTTGTCACAGTCTTTGGGCCGAGAAGATTCGGCCACTTTGCTGCTCTCCTCATTATCACTAACAAGAGTTGCCCTCACTTTGCCTTTGAAAACTCAGAGGTGTTAATGACAGATGCCGCTAATTAGCCTGCAAACTGCACCTTTGCAGAAGCATGTGAAATGTTAATTAAGGTATTCACTCCATGCTTAATTCTTTGATTAGTAATTACAGTATTTTGCCATTGAGGGCGGAATGTAGCAGCAAGAATGCATTAATATTCTGTCCAACACCAACTCTGAAAAGGCCCGCCCCAGATGTTTCTCTTGTGATCTTGTACTGATTCTAAGCTGATGAACGCTCACACTACAGCAGGCACAGCGATACTGCATATTGCTGGACTCCCCCTTGTGGCAAAATATTACACAGCTGTAAAAGACCTTGGTCTGCCAGACAGATAGCAACACACGGATATGTGAACAGGGTAACTGAGCTTAAACTGAGCTAAACTGGAGCCAAGAATAACATCAAAAGGTGTTCTCCCTCGCCTCTCACTTTCTTCGCTGCGCTGTGCAGCGTGTCCCCTGCTGGCATGGGCGTGCTCCGAAGACTGCGGTTTTCCCAACTCAGTAGCTGATCAGAACCAGGTGGGATGGCCTCCATGTGCTTTCCATTTGTGCAGGATGTAAATGGATTCAATTAGATCCAAATGCACAACCTGTCAGCCAGGGGGAAGTGCCAGACTTTCAAAGGCCATTAGATTATGAACAGGATTTGGAATAAAAACTTTGCTGGGATTGTGCCATCAAATTGCTTGATGTAAAGCTACTGAAGTGATTTGTGCTTTGCATGCTGACTGTGCGCTATTCATGTGGGTGCAAATTCTGTCACATACACACACACACAGTCACCCTCTGAAATTATCATTAGCAGCCTTCCCCTTCTTCCTTTTCCCATCTTTCTTACATGTGCACACACACGTACGGATGCAAACCCACAAACAGCACACATAAAGCTGCAGCACATTCTCACACATATCACCAGTGGCCTTGCAAACCCGCATGCATTACAAACAGTAGCTTGTACAGATTTAATGTCAGATGGCTCCATCAGTCATGGCTGTTAAGAAGCACAGCTATTAAAATTTAAGACTTCCAGCAAACTGACCGACTGGAACACATCTCTTTTGTTTTGATTGGCTGGAATAATATGAATGTCGACTCTTAACCTTCAGTTTCACTCATCGGTCTCTGCAAACATGTAAAGCATGGAGGAAATAAGGAGTCAATCATCCTCTGGCACGTTTGCACAAATTTAATTCAGAAATGCATAGCACCAGGCCAAGCAGATGTGTTAACCAAACCAGTGTCACTCGTGAATTAAAACCTGGGGGAGGGGCATTTGTGCTGAAAACAAAGGACTTGTCACCCGGATATAGGAGCTGCGCAGGACAGAAGGCTTAGTTGGGCCATGATTTTAATGCAGTGAGCCTTTACTTTACAGGCCTGATATAGAAGTGAATCAATGGGACATTTCTAAGCCATTATTATCAATCACCATTGCTTAAGATACCCTAATGAGCTCATTAGATAAGATGAACAGCAGATTGATTGCAAAATGGGGCAAGTAAAAAGTAAGATGTAGAGAAGTAGAAGGTGATGGAGGAGAAAGGAAATAGGTCTCGTGGATCTCCAGATAGAGGAATGGGAGAGTGAAATTACAGGAGCAAGAGACAGACCATGAGTCTTGGCTTGTAAAACTCCAAATTTCTTCCACTTGCACACCCGCTTGCTCCCTAAAAATATATATCATTTGAAGTGAAATGTAGGTCTGTGCATTATATACATGATATATATGACTATTTTCTGAGATTTTGGATATCGCTATATCATGATATGGCATATATTGTCTTTTTCTGGTGTTAGAGGCTGGATTATAGTAAAATTACAAAATTTTGATGGAGTTATCAGAACATTTTTACCTGTTCTAATATTATACTTCAGCCATTAAGTCCAAATCACTAGTGATTATTCATCAAAAATGTAATATTTTGTCCAAGCGCCAACTGTTGTCCCTACAATGTTTTTGCACTAGTGACACCAAGGTATAATGGCAAAAATATCGTGACAGTTGATTTGTTGCCCAGTCCGAGCATTTATGAAGAACAAGAAGGAATACTGTCAAAAATACTGTGTATATAGCCTAAAAAGTTAAATTTATTTTAAAGGAGAATTCCGGTATATTTCAACCTGAACCCTGTTTCCTGATCTATGGTAGGGGGACATTTAAAAGAAAAATATATGTTTTCTTTTTTTTTTTCTTTTATTGCTCCAATATGGAGTCCAATCACTAGGTCTGATTAGCTTGATAATGTAATAGCGTGGGACAAATCAGAAATAAATCAATTTTTCAAGACTGACATTCGAATGCAGTTTTCTGGTAACATGGAGTTGATACCTGCAGTGAAACACCTGTGTGCTTTTTTCTCAATAAGTTTAGAATCCTGCCTAAAACATATGTTTGTATGGTTATTTTTACTTTCTCTACTTCTGGGTGATGATGGAGCACATCAGTCACACCATGACTAGTGAATTGACAAAGCTGCACTCTGTCTGATGTTTTCTGAGAGACAAAGAAATTTGTGATGTATCTTTTTTCCAAAGATTACTGATTACTACAGCATGGATGGAATGCATCGGAAAGCCTTGGAAAGAGTTTGGCTGCAACAATTGGCCGGGATACTTTGACAACACCTGGAAGTAAAGTAGGACTGTATAAACATCCGTTTCATACAGTAACACATCACAACCCATCTGGTTTTACACTTACGGAGCCAAAAGCACACACTTATTTCACCGTAAAATATCTGCTCCATGTGACATTTATCATACACAATAAAATGTTGAGAGTTTATTTCTGATGCTCCATCGTGTTCTGTGCTGTTGCATTGTATATCTATGTCAAACATATTGGTGCCACTGTTGTAGATTTCAAAAAAATGTGTATTCTTTGAAATGTTTGACCCCAATAGACCAGGAAAAGAGGCCTAGGTTGAAAAATTCTTCTTTGAGGCCCTACTGAGATGCGACATGTCAACATAAAGGGTCAACAAAATGAGCACAAACCCCTGTAGCATATAGAAACAATCCTGCACACAGCTGCTGATCTTAGCTGCCTGTTGTCAAGTTCAAGGCAATTTGCCAGCTGCCCTGATGATATGTACGGACGGAAGATGGAGGGAAAGGAGGCAGATATAAGAGTAGAGAGAAAAAGAGAGAGAAACAAGGGAGAAGCTTAAAGAACAAAGGACGCAAGCCAGAGAACAGCGGTGAAGTCAAAGAAGCAGGAACACGGGGAGGGGGTGGTGTGTATGAGGGTGTAAACGATGTGATTGGGGCAGACATTTGTTCCCCCCTGGGCGAGCTTGATAGGTCATTCTGTCTGAATCGGGTTGGACGTATAAAAGAACCCCGCTGGTGTTCAATTCTGGCTGTGGTGGCATTACAGCAGCATCAAAAAAGCGAAAATATTTAAGGAAAGGTCCGAATTAAAGCAGCAGCGACCCTCCCTGTCTCCACCTAGGACGGAACAGATGTGCTCACAACCCCAGCTGTTGCCAGATGTGGATATCGGCCCATCTGCGTGTGTGTGTTTAAGCACAGGCCGCTAGGCTAGTGAAAGCTTCGGCATACGTATGTCAAAGTAAGTAAGGTTAGTGTTTTTTGGTGCCTACCTCTACAATTCTCCCTGAGTTATTGTAGCTCCTGAATGCCTCAAGGGGAGTCATTGACGGAAAAATGGCAACTCTTTTAACAACTGGAACATAGTTTGGAGTGTATACATACACTTCAAGAATCTTATCACAGCTCTTGGCTCAAAAACAAAACATCGTAAAAATGTTGCTGCACAAAAGCACCTTGATCTCATTAGTGGTAAATTATATTCTGAAGACTGCTTCCATTCACACACACATTCCTACAAGGTGAATTCAGAGGGCACACAATACATTCTCCTGTTAGTGAAACACTAGATTTGTCTTTTCTCTTTCAACTCAAGGTTAAAACATATAAGAACTAAAAGAAATATGGTGACTGAAAAGGAATTAACAAAAAGGATTTTTTTTTTTTGGTGCAATCCTAGAATATAAAACCTGATGTGACATATAAAGCTGTAAAATGTTATGGGAACACAGGAGATGGCAGATTAAAATGTGCATGGGCTATTTCCACCAATAAAGGTGGAGACGGCGGCTGCTCCACTGCTGCGCTCTGCTCCACCGGGCAAAGAGAATGGTGTGAATAGATTTCAGCAACCTTCATAAAACCAGGACTAAAGCCATTTAACAAAAGGGAATAGAAACCAAGTCAATCAATTAATGCCCCCCAACAATAACAAGCATAGATGGGGAGACCTGGTGTGCATCTGAAACTTGCTGGGTTCTAACATCCTGTGGCATTGAGCAGGAGAGTCAGGGTCTACTCGCTGCATGTTCACCGCTGCTTCCTTTGTGTGTGCGCGCATGTGTGCGCTGAAAAGTGCACCATTGAATGAGTACATTCAACAGAGCTCTTTAAATGCCAATGAAAATAAAAAGAGGGAAATTGTAGGCACTCTGAGGCAACAGGGAAAAAACCAACAGAGCGAGACAGAGAAAGCAAAACCTTGCAGCGCCAAAAGAGACTTCATAAGGTTTAGTAGCCCTCCACTCAAATATATGGTCACCATAAATCCTCCACTTAATGTCCATTGGGCTCCACTTTTTATGGGTGGTGACAATGACAGTGAGTAACTTCTTGAAAAAAATCCCCATATGAATAAACACTGCAAATTTCAACAAGGCTGGACAAACCACAAGGTTTCCTCTTAAAAATGGAACCTTCCATTGCAGTAATTAAAGCTGACATTAGCCTCTGTTGTACTGCACATTATGTTTCCAGTGAAGTTCAGATGGAGTAAATCATTAGGTGGAACGCAGACAGACCCACTGATGACACCGTGTCACTGAGAGGCCACACGGGCGGAAATGTGTGCATACTAAGGTTTCGCTTTTGGCGTTGTTTTGAGATTCCCATTCAGTCGTGAAAATGTCAGTTGCAGTGACAATGCTAGTACAACACGGCAGAAGAAGTCAAGTACTCGCAGTAAAATTTAAGACAAATTCAGGGGTCAGTACTTTCCCTCTTACAGAGGTAAAGTCTTAATGCACAACACTGTAGGAGCATTCTAAGGCCTTGTCAGTCTTGGACCGCATAAACCTGTCATTAAACACTGAAGTTGTTTGAGAAATGTGTTTTGTGTCCTCTGATGGAAAGTAAGACACGATCAAACCATCTCACAGCAGGCAGTCAATTCTAGGGTCAGTTCTCTAGGTTCTAATATGCTGGTGACAGCCGTGAGTGCAAACACTAGCTATGGTTCTAGCTTACATTCACTATGTAATTAATAATAATAAGCGATAATTATTATATTCATACTGCACAATGTCCAAACAAGGGTTTGGACATTAAGTCAAAGGCATACATAAAACAAAGGCAGAATAACCCAAATGGTAGCAAGAAATAAACCCATGAGAATCCACACAAGCAACCCCAGCAATGCAAGCAACACAAGAACCCCCAAAAATTAACTGAGGCCAAGAGAACCAGATGTAAGAGAGAAATTGGTGTAAGCAATTAAAGGAAATTGAAATAATGAATAGGAGATATAAGCATAAGACGACATAAGACAATAAAAAATAAATAGGAGCATTAAAAAAATTAAATCAGATAAGAAAGTAGATTAATAAAATAAAATGTGTGAATATACATCTGCTGATGCCTCTGGACACATCATCAGTAATTTTCCTGGAAACATCATGTGTTTTGGGTCTTCAACATCATACACCCTCCACGAGGTGACCAAGTCAGGGCTGATCAGACCCCAGCTTGTGTCCAGTTGGCTGGCCAATCTTTCCAAGGCTTTCCAAGCGTCAAGATGACTCTGGTTCTTACGTGATGACATTGTGAATGGCTCTCCTCCTCCCCTCTCCTTTGATGTCCAACACGCCGAAGGCTCTGGTCAGAGAACGGGCAGCAAATCCCCTGCATCAAATAGGGAACCACCAAGCCGTCCATCCAACTTGCTGGCAGTCCCTTTCAAAGGCTTCATTCAATCAATCTTCCCACAGGAGTGGTCAGTTACAGCAACACCACCTGCTCGGTGGTTTCTGACACCAGGTTGATGTCTGGTCGCAGGGTGGTGGCTGCGTTGTGACTGTGGAACTTCAGCTGCCATTTGAGGTTTACCAACAGCTGTCAATCCTTCGCATAGCTCACAATCCCTGCAGAAGTTCTGTTTGTGGATTTTGGCTGTTTTCCAGCTCTGACAAAGGTTATGGTATTTTTGGAGGGTCTGTGCTACTTTCCCGACCTTCCAGACTTGGTGATGCCTCCATCGGTACCGTCCTTCACCAAATGACTTTGTGCAACAGCTGAGGATCTGTTCCAGGGTTCCTCACTTGGAACACAGTGGACATGCTGGTGACTCTGCTTTACCCCGCGTGTACAGTTTGGATGGGCTTTGGAGCATGTTGTGTACTGCCTGAAAGAGGAACCTGATGTGGTGAGGCTCAGCTTTCAAGTGCTCAGCTCAGGTCACTTTCTTCTCAACCACATATTTCCATCTCGTCGAAGCTCCCTGCTCTTTCATTCCCACTGCGCTGCAGGTTTTTCTCTCTCTACTGCTGCTCCCACTTGACTAGATGGCCATTCCTTCCCTCTGGTGATGTTTGTCCAGGGAGTTGGAAAAGACCCTAACCCAGCTTGGCCCCCGAGTGATCACTCCCACCAGCTTTAAGTCCTGCAGTCTGGTCTCTGCCTCCTGAATAGCATCCTCAGTCCTCCACTTCCTGTCGGTCCTCACTTTGATCCCTGCTCTAACCACCAAAGGATCACTTGAGTCTCTGTATTACATCACTTCCATGGCTCTTGTTACCTTGAATTCTTCCTCCAAGGATTTGAAGGGCAACTGCAGTTTGTCGTTGTGTCCGTAAAGAGCAACGCTACTCAGACTCTTTGGCAGCCTTGGTCATCTTCTGACGTGGTTGCTGACCTCCCTCTCTAGAAATTCAACTGTTGAAAGAGGCTCTGCACAGAAAAAGATGGGCCAGGGGATTTGAGGGAGAATGCTGTACATCCAGGCTTTGGTTGTAGGCTTTCCAACTTAGGCCTGGCTTGTCCACTGCTTTCAGCCAGACATCACAAATTTGTGCAGTTAGACTCGATGGAAGAAGTGTCCCTCAGAGAGCTGTCAAAAACCTTGCCTAAGCTCTTGACTGGCTTCTTTGTGATGGTGGGGATGACTGTGCCTGTAATGTTGAATCTGAACTCCTCCACCTCTCCTTTCCTCAACATCAATGGACCTAGACATTGTTGGGTTGAACTACATCCTGCCCCACTCCACCAGCTTTACTAGACCCTGCAGAGTCCATCGGCAGCCTGGTACTGATTCTATGGTGACTGTGAGGTCATCCATAAACACTCTGATGGGTGGTTGGCATTGAGCGAATGTCAGTGAGATGAAACAATTTTATTAATTTTTTTTGTGAATAAGATTGCACTGTCCCAACTCCTCCTCTCTTTCGGAGTTGATATATGCTTCAGATGGCAGTCTACATAATCCTGGGAACAAGCTTTCCCACTGCTTTTCTGTCCCAGCAACTCCTTGGTAAATTTAAATGGGTTGCTGATGAAGGCTACGTCATTACGGGCCCTTTCACGATGCCGCTTCTGATGCCATTCGACTGGGCAAAGGATCCTAATCTTCTTTGTAGGATGCTCATTAGCTGAGCTAAGCCAATTTGCTCCACCTCACTTGTCTTCTTGTGCTGAGACTTCGGTGGCTTCATCTTCTGCCTAATGTGGATCCTCACTGGCCGTTGGTTTTTCTTGTAGGGTGTTGCCACACCTTTCTTCTCCTCCTCACCAAATCTCTCTGCTGTGATGGTGGTTATAATGGACTTGATTTACCTCTTAATGGAGATAGTGCTGGAAGGGTTAGTTTTCAGCACTTAGAGGTTCTGGGCCCTGTGGGTTTATTCCTCGCCTGGCCCCTCCTGCATCTCACCAGGCTGGACACCCTTGTGTTGTACTGCTCCTCCTCCCACCAGACACTTCATCTTTGCTTGGTGGATCTTGAATCTGTGGGCGACCTTGCAAACTTTGCCACATGCACACTGGTTACTCGTTGTCGTTTCTCCATTGCCTAAGTCTAATGCCGTTGTTTCTGTGTTAATTAAATATGGATACATAAATAAATAAAAGACAACATAAGGCAATAAAAGACGGTGTCATTAGTTGTCAAAACTTCA
The DNA here is from genome assembly GCA_001698575.1 of Mola mola. Lineage (NCBI taxonomy): Eukaryota > Metazoa > Chordata > Actinopteri > Tetraodontiformes > Molidae > Mola > Mola mola. Next base: position 4,094,123 of record KV751340.1, read on the forward strand.
AATATCTCACAAAATTGTTGACATAGTACCCATGAACTACAAGTGTTACAGCGGTGCCTGGCCAGCTGATGACTGATGGAAGAAACAGGTCACCGTCCCTGCAGAAGCATTTTCACTACATTCATACTACTGTGTGTGTGGATGTGGTGGTCACACACTTGTTTCCCTTCCATTGTGCAGGTTTTCACATCATGGTGCTGGTCTCTTCCTCTTCATATTTATTACTTTACAGCGGCAATGCAACATCCTACGATGTGGGATGTGGACGTGACAAGACTCAGACAGACAACAACATTTTTTAGAACTTTGTGAATACTTTGCTTTGACCTTCAAACTAAGCTTTTCATGCACTGGCCTCACACCAAAGAGCTTAGAATACCAAGATGGAAATCTCCCATTTGTCACAATATGCGACATTGACGCCTGGTGGTAGAGCCATAACGCTGCCATTTTGGGGTAAAAGTTTGTGTAAATTGCTGCAGCGACCCCGACTGTGCAGTTGGATTCTAAAACTAAAGCGACCATTTCATTTTCTATCTTGCATTTAATGAATGATCAGTTATTCCAGCTATTACGATTTCACTTTTAATGAAACCACAATACTGATCCACAGACCAGACAAGAAACATGTCCAGAAAATCACATGAATGGCAAGATTGATACAGCTGCTCCTATACAGTTTAAGAGTACCAAAGGTAAAAATAGTTTTCTTTGTCCTGAGTGTACGTAATTTATGTCTCCGCTCTCACTATCTATATAACAAATTCAATCATATTAATTGTAGCTTGAAAGTGCTTCACAAAGGGAACATTTGAAACAAAACTAAATCAAGACAGTGGCATTGTTTTATCTTACTCATGACTGATTTTTAGCATAGTCCACTTCTAAGCTCTTTACCTACACTGCCCCTAACATTGATGTGTGTTTTGCGTCTTTTAATCACATAACTTTTGAGGACATGCAGAGCCGATGCAGGGACGTACGCAGGATACGCATGTCAGTCATTATGCATATGTTAACGTCTAGTTAAAATCAGTAACAACAATAACAATATCAGGTCACACACAGGTTAAGCAAACAAGAAGAGAGCACGAGTGACTGGTAGGAGGCCTACCAGCTGTTGTCAACTTAGGTCAAAGTGTTAAGACTTGATGCACAGTCTAATGCTTTAAAGACGCAGTTCGCACCAACATAAAAAATTATTTTCCTCCTGCCTGTAGAGCAATTTGTCCACATAGATTGTTTTTTTTTAGCAGACTTGTAATATATGATATATATCCTTATTTCAAGAGTGATATTGCCATATGTGTTACATATAGAGTGATGTCTAAATATTATATATATCCATTCTGTCGATATATGAAGATGGAAATTTATAACATTCATGAAATATCAATAATGAAATTTTTATATATATATATGTATATGTATATGTATATGTTATATTCAAAATCCCTATATGATAAATTTCATATGGGTTTAAATGTTGTGACCATATGTGCTAAAGACATACGTTTAATTCATATACGCAAGTTTGAATCAACATACCATCAAAATTATGTGCACATATATTCCAATTTCCTATTAATGAATTAACCTATTATTCATTTTAAACATACATGTCTCTTTTACATTTATGTGGACAATACATACATTAGACATACACATTTGTATGGGGTAGTTATAGATGCCAATATATGAATTTTGTGTCATTTTCTAATGTTTTCATATATATTTTATACATATATTCACATACATATGGGAATTCAGTACATGTAAATTTTTACATTTGAGTACGATTTGCTGAGTTTTGGAGATACCAGCTGGAGAGATGTTTGGCTCCTCTTGAATTCATCCAGACTAAATGTGATGTCTGCTGCTCAAAAGGCCAAAGAAACACACATTTAGTTTGCTTTTTGTGTCAATACGTGAGCCACTAGCTAACTAAGCTAACCAAGCCAACTAGCAGCTTAGCCATTAATGTTTAAATCATTTCCAGCTGCTGGAAAGTTTGAAAAGGCACGAGAATTGCTCTCAAAATGTTCTCTTTTTTGATTCTTTTTTGTCAGTCTATGTATTATTAAAGCTCAACCATAAATGCCCAAAGGCTCATCTTTGTGCATTGTTCATGGGAGCTTGTTTGCTGTCTGGTTTGACGACTGGTCATGTTTTTACACCCCCACCTCTGTAACTGGTCCAGTATAGACAAGCCAGCACCATCAGTCACTGTTGTATTGAGGTGTTTCAACAATCACCAGCGTGCCCAAACAATCCACAGTGTTCAAGGATTACTCACTGTTTTCTTTGGAGACTAAGTTTGCTTTTCTGTTTCGGCCATATATCCGTGACTCCATGTAAGCTCTGGGATGTCAGCACCTTCTCCCCATGTTTCTGATTGTTCACAGTCAGTCTGGATGGCTCATCAAGTTGTCATGGTCTTCCAGCTTTTACAGCATTCCTTTCTTCATGCCCTGAGAGGCGTTTTATTTTCTGTCAGCTCACACTGGCTGCTCTGTAAATTAAACCCAACAGTAGACCAAAACTTTCGTGGTGCGCTCAAGGCCAGGTATGTTTTGTCGATGTCGGAGGAGCCGTGTCCTTCAGAGCGTGATGGGCTCCTTCTCTTTGGGAAAACAAAATTTGCGTGACTTTAGAGAAATCAGTGTGGGAGGAAGATTGCCTGGATGGCCTTTCATGGTCAACAGAGGAGTGATCATCTGTGGGTGAGGGGAGGGGAGAAGGGATGGTGCCTTAATGACAACAAGACCAACAACAATGATAGATGTCTTTAATAACTTCTGGCTGCCTTTTTCATTGTCCCCCAGGATTTGTTGTTATTAAGATCTGGGTCTTATTATGATGACCACCTCTGGCATCATGTCCCACATTCGTCCAAACAGTCAACATTAACATGAAGTCAACCCCCTCCCAGTACTTCTGCTGATGTGGCACTTGTTGATAGTGAAAGCGTGTCTCGGTCCTGACCGAATACGCAGCGAAGGGAGAACAGAAAACATTGCTTGACAATCACCTGTTGATCCAATAAGAATCTGCTCCTCGAAGCACCAGATCCAACAGCACATTACAGGGCAGATTGCGAAAATGCGTTTAGATGAACGGCCCTTGATGGTTTTAATAAGCATCTCCGCTACTGAGGAGGAAGGAGGATGAGCTCGCTGGGAAAACGCACAGGACCTCGGTTGCCGTAAGAACTCACGCTCATCAGAACTTAAAATAAAGAAGATGGTTTTTATTGCGCCTCCTTTTCTTTTGAAAATTACAATCACAAACAATCGGTCTTTTAGTGTTTCTAAGTGGCTTCAAGGTCTATCAAAGCTTCAGTGAGGGCCCATGTTTTATTAATTTGCCGATGAGCTCAGCCATTGATGGCATAGGCCGCCCATGGGTTCAATTAGGATAATACCGGCAGAGGGGAAGATTATGGGCGGCTATGTAAGTGAGGGTATATCTCTTCCTGAGGGTATATCTCTTCCTGACAGTTATAGTCCAAATGCAACAAATTGTACCTCAGTGGCCATGTGCGGCGCCATATCAGTCCTGTGGTGATGAAACATGCCTGTGTGGCAGGTCGATCGCATGGAGATGACACCAGGCGGTGAGAGTCACGTAGCCTGTCCTCTCTGAGCTAACAATGGTGGCCTGAGAGCAGCCTGTTCCCCTCCGGTTAATAGGGGCCATTAGAAAACAGCTCTCTATATGGAGCTTTACCCAGCAAACCGGCCAAATCCTACTTAGCCCATCTCTGTCTAAACACTTCTCTTTCTGACAGCCGAACAAGGCAGCATTGCGGCACCTTAACATCTCATTTAGTGTGTGAAAACTGTATACAAGCAACCGTAGAAGAGGGAACAATTGTGGCCGCCATGTGGGACAAGAAACCGCTTATCGGTTTTTCAATTCTATATGATTGATTGGCTGCACCTCGTCTCTTATGGTAAATTGAATAGGGTGAGCAGAAAGGGGAACCACTGACCCAAACATGCTGGGCCTTTCTCACTGTTTTTTGTTGTTAAGCCTGTTCAAAGCTTTAAACCTGCAGAGTTCCATAGAGTACCCGTACATGTTTGCTTTCTTTTGCGCGGGGGAAACGATGACTGTTTCTCAGCGGCATTGGGGCAGCGTGTTTAGGCTAGAGTCGCTGAGATAAGCCAGCCCTCCTCTCAACAACACATGGACAAAGAACGAGCACTGGCAGGAGCACTGGAGGATGAAGAAGAGGATCCCTTTTAGTTTTTGTTCTCGCTCAAGAGCAGGTCGTTCCAACCCGAGTGCTGCGCCTTCATCGCCATAAATTTTGCATTTTAACAACCTCTGTCCTTAGCTCCGGGCCTGCTCTGCTCCGTGGCAAACAGAAAATGCAGAATTTTTGACTATTGTACTCAATGAAATCTGTCAGTGTGGCTAGAAAATTAATAATAAATGCATGCTCCGGGATGAAAAAGGACAAATATCCCAATTTCAACAATATGTCCATCTTAATTCCTGACCCGTGAAGTACTTCATCATCCTGGCCCACTATGCTTCCCTGTACCCCGCTCCAAACAGGTCGGGGCAATAGGGCACCGCTGATGTGCTGGGTGGGTCATTAATTCTTTGGATTGGCCATGGGGGCAGCGGAGCAGGCGAGGTTTGTTGTTTGATGTTGGGCGAAACAGTGGTGGGGAGGCAAGGCAGATGTTTGTGTTGGCTGGTGAGGCAAACTGGTGCTCTGGATGCCAGCCCCATCACCGTCTCCTGCTAGGCAACAGCTGCCCAAATATGCTTCGGCCGGTGTCTGCCATCGAAAGGGTGACCCGATCAGCTTTAGCCCACTTCTGCCGATGTTCCCTTAGCCCCAAGCCACCCACTGGAAGGACTGTCCTGTGGTGAGGCCATCCTTCTGTCTGTCCAAAATAATCTCGGACAGGTGAAATTATTCAAGGAGATTTTTGGAGCTGAAGGTGAATAGGTGGTAATGAATAAAAAGTTGGCACTGGTAAGTCTTGTTGTCTGGATTCGTTGTGTGCAGCTGATCTTTTCCGTTCTTTTGTCTTTGAGAGGAGATCGGAATCAGAGAGGACACACGGACGGAGCCACAGACCAACCCAGATGTTTATTCGCCGGCCACGGGAAGAATATAACAATGTATGCGCATACATAGACCCCAGAACAAGGACAGCTCATTTAACTGTCTCCTGCCTCTCCACCCAACTGAAATGAGCCATTCATCACCACCTACCTTCATATCTGTGTACTGCCAGGAAAGGACAGCGTGTGTGTGTGACTGAAACCAGGTTTAAGCTTGATATCCTCTACATAGCCCACATGTTTTGACCCTGTCGCAGAACTCCCCGGCCCTCACACTGCCAGGATTACACTCTGGGTCCAGTTAACACTCAGAGTGTGCTGCCCTCTACTGCTGTCTGCGGGAACATCTGGACTCCAAACATCTGCACAAAACACGTGATGTGACTGTTTATGTTTGACAAGTCTGTGCTTGTATGAATCATGTTTTAGTTTTTGCCTCATGTAAATAAATGTCTCTCAGCTCTTTGTGTGTCCACTCATCACCGTTCAGTTATGTATAATTAGAATCATGCGACCAAATGACTTTAAATAGCATGTGCAAGTCTTTCACAACCTGTGATTACACTCAAAAGTTTTCAATATGCTCAACTTTGCCATTTAAATCCTCTCTGTTTTTCCAGAGTTTTAACTTAGCACTAGCACTTTTAAAACTTTGCTATAGTGTATGTTGGGTAGCTGGGTTTTTTTAAAAATTATAACTGAAGAACTACATTTTAACAATGCAGGGAGATTTCTAATCTTGAATTCCTGTCGGTTGTCTCGCTATGTCTAATTCTGTCAAGGTGGAGCTGCGGAGTGAAAGAAGGCAAGGTAACTGTGGCTATGTGTGGTGCATTAATGTATATATTCTGTTCCTGTCTGTGACATGTAGGAAGCTAATTAAAGATGCCTCTCCCTGTTCCTCCCTTAGACAAAGGTCATATTCCATTAATGAAGGTCTCAAAGCACGGCGTGCCATTTGTTACCGCCGATTTGGGGGTATTGTGGGTTCCTGTTTTCACATTTACCGGAGCATACAAGGCGAACAGGTATTTCCTCAGAGAACAAGAGGGTGAATAAAAAAACACCAGGATCACGTTCACGATTCCTCATTTTTCATTATGGATTCATTATGGAAAAGGAAAATAAGAGCATGTTTGTTGAAAAACATAATTTTTATTCTTGAAATGAAGGCCTATTTACAAGAACAAAAAAGAGTCAATGCCAGGTTAATGTCATGTAGGTACAAAAAATATATCCTTAAAGAAAAATAACCCACATCTTCAAAATGTTTTCATAATGACGACAATCTAAATGGTTTACTCCTGGGTGCAGGTTCAGGAATGAAACTGATCCCGGTCCAAGAAAAGGAGGGACACGTGACCTCGTGGTCAGTGCTCATACCTGGATATTCAGTGCGCAGGGACGCGCGTACAGACACCATAGAGTGGAAGTGCACTGGCAGAAATGCTCGTCTGCAGTTAAAACAGCATTTTAGTGGTTAGATTAATATGGCAAACAAAACCAGGGAATGTCTGTTTCATAAAAGGCTGCAATTACACCCACCAAATGTCACCACATTCTCATTGATCACAAACCTCACCGCTCAACTTATTTCTAAGTCTCTTGTGATCTTTACATGAAAAAGCTTTTTTGTCCATTAATTATATTGTTATAACCACAGGTGCTCCATCACTGCCTATATCAGAGATATTACATGGACTCTTTGTCTGTACTTGCATCTGTTATTAAACATAAGTGTTTATATTCTGATGTTTGGAAAAATGCTCTGCAATCCCCAGTGTCATTTAAAGACACTGTGAGCGAGGACAAGTTGTACTGAGACCACTAAAATAATTTTATGTAGAAAACCAGCAAATAATTACTATATTGCAGGTAGTTAATTGATTGCTAGAAAAAAAAAACAAAAAACAGCTGTGTTTGCCATCGCCAAAGCTGCTTCCAAACCAGAAATAATTCCACAAATAATATTCAAATATGGTTTAAATGTGATTTTTACTCAACTAAGTGCAGTAACTGACCAGGAATTAAGTGTTCAGACTTTCCTGTCTTGCAGTAATATGAAAGAAAAAAAGCCAATCCACAGCCTCTACGCTCTAACTGAAATCTACAAAAAATATTTTTTACTTTATTAACTAACAGGAAAGATCACATGGCTCCTACGTGTCCCTGTAAAGGAATCCCTGTCTGAATATGAATGTAAATGAGCAGTCAGACGAGTACAAATCCTCCCTGAGACTGGTCCGTGCACTTACACGGACATCAGATTCAGCATAAGAACCTATTAGGAGACTAAACGAGTCACAATGACCGGCCTAAAATTGTGTTTGGTGCCATTTCTGCAGCTACAGTACATATAACAAAGACAAAACAAAGGGATTCTTCATCATTACGATCAGCCAGCCACATCAACAAAGAGAGCCTTGTCACAAATCAAGTGGATCAGAAGAAAATGTTGATCACACAGTTATTATTGCTAAAATTACACCATTAATCATTTTGATTTATCTGAACGATGAACCCCCTCCAGATACGTGACCAGGAACTGGTCTCCATCCACAGATAAGCAACACTGTGAGATTTCACAGTAACTGGAGATGGGCAGGAAGAGCTGAGCGAAGTGAATCAGCATGTGATGCTCTGATGTGCCTTGAGGACCCTGGTTCTCTGGCAGCTGATGGAGGGACACATCAGGTCATCGTGTGTCTCTGAGTGCGGCCTCGGCTCTGCAGACTCTGGAAGTGGGCCTGTTTCAGGATGCGGTTGATCTGCAGGTAAGACACCATGGTGGGCCCAGCCAGTTCTGAGGAGTCGCCGGCGCTGGCGGGGCTGCAGGAGCCCACAGCACACTGACTGGTGCAGCTCCCAGCTGCGTGCTCTGGACTGCAGGTGCTGCTCTCGCTGTTGGATGACTGAAACGCAGATGTCATTGTTAGCTGGATATCAAGCATCAGGGGCTTCAGTGATTCAAAGTTTTGTGAATTACATATTTCATGGACATATGCCAATCAGAAAAGCAGGGGAATAAAGTCAAAAATAGGCACCTTCCAACTGCTACAGTTTTTATAGGGTTTAATTTCCATTGCTTTGTACCTCTGAGTCCCAGGCATCTCGTCCAGGCTCCGGAGAGATAGGATGACCTCTGCTCAGCCTTTTGGCTTGGGGCACCAGGTGGCTGCTCACCTCATCACCGCGCAGCCGTTTCCTGTTTGGATGCAAGCACACACATAAAAATTTAAAACGCAGATCATTGGATGCCCATCGCGCACATGCAGTTGATTGACTTGTATAGGCCACTATTCAGTAATGTTTAGCATTACATGTTTACTGCAAGTTTATCAAAGCCACAGTAACGTTACTCCTTGACTAGTTTCAGGCAATATTTAATCAGGTACCGCTGCATTGAGTATCAAAAGGATCGCTCACCTGTTTTCAGTCAACATATGATGACGTTAAATCAATCTCGTGGACTTCCCCTTGTATATGTGCGGACCAGGCTGGTCGGCGTTATCAACTTGTTAACGCAGCTTTTCTCCCCGTCAGTCGATGGCCTATCACCTGAGTGAGCAAACACCGCTAACCCGGTCTGACTAGCTACTTACGTAAAACGTAGGTGTGGTATCATTAGCCACTTAACATTAAAACTATCCGATAAACTACGTCGGCACTTTAGGTTACTGGCTGTTGAAATGCCTGAAGGTCCTACGTTAGCGAGCTAGTTTAACATTACAAGCTAACGACACTGCTAGCTAACCTTCTTAGTCGTTACTCTTACTCTTACTCAGCTGAGCACGGCGCATACTGCAGGAAACCGCGGAGTTTATTTAGAAACATCCAAAGAATCTCAGCGCCAGAGTAAGAATTCACCTCCATCAAATAACCCCATTGAGAATCTATATTTAAACCCAGCTAGCTAAATCAGCCGCATCTATTGCAACAGTCAACCGCGGTGGTTGTGTTTACATACCACTGCGGCTGCGCGAGGAGCAGGAGTGACGCATTCAGAGCTGTCGGAAACGACAGAATATTGCGTTCACTGGAGAATCAGAGGAGAATTTTCTGTGATATCTGATGTGTACATTTCGTCGCCTATTGAGACCATCACACTGTCAAAATGTTCAGCTTTTTGGGCAAATTACAGGACTGTGTTTTTCCTCATTGCTACCTTTAATGTTTACGCCTTTTTTTCTGGGATTTATTAGTGTGGAAACGGTTTGTGACACTAATCAGTCCGTGGATTTCTTTGATGTCTTTAATGTATTTTGTCTAACATTAAATATATGAAGGAGATCAAAGAAGAAATAAAAAACATTGTCAGCCTACACTGTAGCTCCTAAATTATCCGACTCTTCATTTCACATCTCTGCAATACAACAAAACGTTTCAGCAATATTATTTCCGCAACCCACACCTGTTTTAGCCAGGAAATGCAATTTTCTAGTTGATGCTAGCCGAATACTGGGTTTATGGATTTATTTCAACTGTAAACGCGATTTTGGGCTCAATCAGAAAAAAATGTTTGAAAAATAATGACAAATTCTTAATTTCCCCAGAAGATGTCGCTGTTTACAACAGAACGGGCCTGAGTGCAACGTTAATTATTAAACGCACAACTGTGTCTTCGATAAAAAAAAATGTGACTTATAGCGTTGCAGGCAGTAGGTGCAGCCCATTTCTCATATGAAGAAATTATGTTGACATTACTGGGAAAAAAAAAAATCAAATTTTCCATTGGAAGGACGTTAGAATAAATGTTTTGCGCATGGCAACTAAAATTCTCGACACATTTAACGTGATTAATTGAGTGACGTAATAAGCACAACCCGGAAGTTACGTCCCGCTGCGTGCTGTTTACGTAGCGCAGCAGGTCCAGCCAATAGTATAAAGGAAAAAAAACAATCTACGCCCCCGCAACTGACTCGAGCTGTGCAGGACGGAGGAGAGATTATCAGGGATTCTCAGCCGCAGTGGCCCTGTTGTTGTCGTCCGTGCCAAAGGAAACAGGCGCCATGGGCAGCACCGATTCCAAACTGAACTTCAGGAAAGCGGTGATCCAGCTGACAACCAAAACACAGGTAGGTGCGGCCGAGCGCGGCAGCGTGAGAGCGAGGAGCGACGCTGCTCCTCACAGCATCACCGAAGAGACGCAAAGTGCGTCTGACGCGGTGGCGGCACGGACCAAAACAACAACCCGCCTCCTGTTGCACGCTGCGTTTTTCACTTTTTTCAACGTCCGCCCAAACGGCCGAATGAAACGATAGCCGATTCTGCAGAGCACTACGAAGATTCATTCGGGCTGCACATGTCCTGTTTTGGGGCATCGACTGCGTCGTTAAACCCAGAGGGATGACGCAGAGGCAGGTGCGCCGTGCTCAGATCAGTGTGCCAGATAACGCGTCATCACTGTGAGGAGAACGCAGCAGGACGTGTTTGCTTTGCCTCGCAGGCCTGTTGGCCAAAACATCATGTGTGTGTGGTAACCTGATACTTTAATGGCCTGCAGGATCAATCAGGGGGTTGTGTTTCCAACCTCGCTGACATGAAATGCTCAGATGTTTGCTCAGATGTGTGCCAGCAGGGATGTAACCATGTTTCTCTGCGCAGCCAGTGGAAGCCACGGACGATGCATTCTGGGACCAGTTCTGGGCGGACACCTCCACCACAGTCCAGGATGTGTTTGCGCTGGTGCCAGCTGCAGAGATACGAGCCGTTCGAGAGGAGTCCCCCTCCAACCTGGCCACCCTCTGCTACAAGGTACACACAGTGAGCTGTGACGACCGCAGGAGGGCCTCTCTCGCTGCGTCGCACTGTTGCTTTGAAATGCTGCAGGACTTGTTTGTGTCTGTCAGCGAGGCGCTGCCTCGTGCTCTCAGATGTAGGAATAAGTGAGTCAACTCCCCTTCCTTTCCCTCCCCTTCCCGTGTGTCGCTTCCAGCTTCCGTTTGAAGCTGCCTATCAGTGACAAAGCAGACACGCCATGGTACCCGCACCCTGATTAAATAAAGAGGAGCTCTTGAGGCGGAGCTGTTTCCAAGGGGCTCTGTGCCTATTTATAGATCCGATCTGTTTTTGAAGCCTGATGATGGGAAATCTTTATGAAGGGCCTGAAACAACAGCATTGTCCCCGTTTCACAGGCCAAAGAGTACCTCACAGTGTAAATCTGTGTGTGTGTGTGTGTGTGCAAAGAGTTTGTCTGCAGCCTGTTGGCGTCTGACGGAGTCGTAAAGGGAAGTGAGGTAATGAAAGGAGAGTAAGAAAATGAAATATTTTGGGTGGTACTGCGTATGTAATGCATTATCAACCGACACTAAGCACGTACGTGTCAAACATCACAATTCCATAAACAACCCATGAAAACGTAGTGAAACGATCAGTGACTTTCTCTAAGGTGCGCCCTGATTGTGTTTGCCGTCACCTCAGGCGGTGGAGAAGCTGGTGCAGGCTGCCGAGTCCGGCTGCCCCACCGAGAAGGAGAAGCAGGTGGTCCTGAACTGCACCTGCATCCTGAGCCGCATCCTCCCGTACATCTTCGAGGACCAGGACTGGAGGGGCTTCTTCTGGTCGACGGTGCCGGGCGCCGGCCGGGCTGGGGTGAGCGGGGCGCAGGGGAGGGAAAAGGCGTCACTTATTACCATGTTTTTGTAGCAGACTGCCTTGTTGAAGCACAAGATGTTGTTAGTTATTGTAGGAAGTAAGTAACAAAAACACAGCGTCGGGCTCATCTGGATCAGCGTTGCCTTCCTCATTCCAGTTGCGAGGCAGTGCGTTTCTTTCCTTGTAGAGCAGGATGTCACGTCTTTGTCTCAGACGTTGTGTCCGCCCTTTCCAGGCCGACGAGCTGGATGATGACGACGGAGGTCGACCGCTGGCCGAGTCGCTGCTCCTGGCCATCGCTGACCTGCTCTTCTGCCCCGACTTCACGGTGCACAGCCACAAGAGAGGCCCCGTGAGTGCCCGGTCTGCCATCGCACCACCTACCCTGTACAGTCGCACTCAAAAGCATTTGGCATTGCTTTCTCCTTCCGGGTCTAACGCTGCGCCTCAAACGGTGACATTCTACCAGGAAGGATTTATTTACCTTTAATGAGCCTTTAAAGGAGTGTTGCAGCACAGACTAGCCCCGCGCACATCGCAGCGATCTGTGACCTCCCTGCAAGACGAATGCAGCGATGAAAATTAAAATAAATTCTTATTTCAAAGGGTTTATTGACGGTGTGCGTGCTGTGACTGTGACACATTCCTCCTGCGAACCAAACATTTCACAGACTATAAATGTCGCTGAATAGATGTGAGACGTTTGAATGAAAAGTAACGTTTGATTTGTGGCCCTCGCCCAGGACCCCGGGGAGAACATGCAGTCTATAGACAGCTGCGAGTACATCTGGGAGGCCGGGGTGGGCTTCGCACAGTCCCCGCCTCTCAACTACATCCACGACCTGAACAGGTTGGTCGCCCGGGCGCTTCTCCACAGCTGACGCGGCGTCTCTGCGTAGGACTGACCTGTTTGTGTCACTGCTCGTCTTCAGGACAGAGCTGCTGCGGCTGTTGCTAACCTGCTTCTCGGAGGCCATGTACCTGCCTCCGTCGTCAGACAGCAGCGTCCTGAACCCCTGGGTGACCTTCTTCTGCTCCACGGAGAACAGGTGAATGTTGGGGCGTCCCGGGAAATGCATGGAACAGAAATTCAAACCTTGATTGGGTGGCAGAGATTTAAATTTAGAAACACAAGTCAAACAACGCAAGAGCACAATAAAAAATATGTTTTTTTAAAAAAGGTCAGAGCTTTTAACCACTTCACTTACTCGCTATCACAAGTTTATTCTGGTTTAAAAAAAAAAAGTTAAGTTGATCTCAATTATTTTATTAAAATATATTCCCGAAATCAAGAATTTTCCCTCTCCAGAGCCTTTGTGCCGTCCAGTTATTTTGCATTTCATAGTTTTGTTGATATTTTGCCCAATAGAGCTGCACTGATTAGCCCGTTGATGTTCCCTTTGGTCAAATGAAAAGTGTTTGCTTGTTTATGGTGCTGCCTGTTGGAGCCAAATTCCTCAAAAGAGGTTATCAAACTTAATTTGTGACACAGACATGTCACACAGGTAGAATATTTGATAGATTAATAATGAACTTTTATTGTCTTAAATGACAGCAGTGGAATGAAACAAAGACATTCAACTTAGTAATTATAAATCACCTCAAGCGTCTTTTTCTGCATTGTGTTCTTCAAAAGAGACATTTTTGATATCTACCATTATCAATGCCAGTACTGACATAGCTGTGACTCTAGTGTTTGTTATTGTTTCAGCCATATTTCAAGCCAAAATGTGGTTCTTCCTTCTTAAATGTAAGGATTTGCTGCCTCATTTTGACGTTTATGACAGTAAATGTGTTGAGTTTTGGTTTGTTTTTTTTGACATTTTATAGACTAAACAATTGATCAGTGGTGAAAATGATCTGCAGATGAATTAAAAGCGAAGTTTTTTCATACACTTGTAACTAAAGACTCAAAGGCCGAATTTTGTGCGCACGTCTTGCTAACGCGGCG
>KV751340.1:4112157-4149589 GCA_001698575.1 Mola mola
GAAGTCCTAAGATATTAAATACACCTCGAACAGACTGGCGACAGAGTGCATGCGGTAGAAGATCCCAAAAGGAAGTCCCATGTTCACAATGGCAGCCCACATTGTGAATTTGTAGAATCTTACCTCAGTGGGATGGTCAAACTGCGGACGAGCACCAAAGGCTGGCATGATCCACAGCTGTCAACACAGAACGAGAGAATAAGGACGCTTTTCAACAGGGAGCCAACTCAAGTGAAAGAAAATCAGCCTCAACTTACGATGACGTTAGCAAGAAGCAAAAATGCGCACACTTCCTTTAACACTCGTCTTTTCCAGTTTAGCCTCTCATCAGGAGCCGCGCTCAGGAAGTACCTGGGCCGACTGCTCTCCGTCACAACGCTCATCTCTGTGTATTCTTGGAGGACGTGAGCGTTTGTGTGCAGAGCTGCTTCCTGCACCACGTGAAAGGGCTCCCGATGGAGGCCCTCGATGAGGAAATAGTTCTGCAGGCCGAGCTGGAGCACCGTCAGCACGGCCAGGGACAGGTCGAGGGCATTCAGGTGCCCTCTGGCTCCTGTCGCCACCACCGCCGCGATGCTGAAGTAGCTGATGATGAATTGCCCCATGGAGGCCCCAACCAGCAGCCTCACATCAAGGCTGCGAGTGGGGTTTTTCTCCGACACGCGCTCCCTGCGGTCCAGCCTGTAGACGACGACCCCGATCACGCTGGAGAGGGACATCAGGCTCACTATCACTACGTTCATGATGAAATACATCAGCAGGGCCTTGCTTTTATTCTCATCCTCATTCAGCATGTCCACCTCGTACATTATGAAGGTTACAAGTCCCGCCACCACCAGCAGTCCTCCTGCCACATGCCCCACACACACATCCTTTGGCTGGAACTTGACACTGTGGTGGCTGTGATCCTCCACCAAGCGGCCCACATTTTTCCACATGACGTAGGTTAGAGCCGAAGCAAATAGGCTGTATTCTATGTTGAAGGGGTACAGGTAATAGAAGGCCTCTTTAAAGGTGTCACACACCGAGTGGCTGCATTTACACTTCTGGTCGCTGTAGCTCGCTGAAACCGAAAAAACAGTCAGGATGCAGCGTTTATTCCCTCATGGGGCCATTAGATTTGATCACAGGCTGCTAAATACCTCTGTACGTCTTGAATGAGACATTGACATCAGGAATCTCTGTCTGGTGGACAGACTCCTCAGTCACGGCAGCCATCCACAGCACCAGGTTCGTTGAAAGCGTAAGAGTAAGCCCACACCTGCAAGGGCGGAAACTTTAGTGCGTGCTGCACGATTTAAGATTTATTTTTTTAATTTCAAGAATTTACCGCATAAAATTTGTGTGTAGATGCACACAGTCCTTTGCATGACCCCAGAGGAAGTAGGTCTGAAAGAGAACAAGTTGTGTTAGGTCAGTCCAAAAACTCAATTCGAAGTGCAGGTGCATGTTGTTAAAATGCATCAACCTGAACGATGAGAAACAGCGCTTGTGTGGCCGGGAAGGCCACTTTAACAGCAGAATCACAGTGGAGGTAGCCCACGTAGTTGGCAATCTTGAACACGTCCATGAGCAGACTGAGAAAACCGAACAGCACAAGTCCAGCTGAAATTCAAACAGGTAGGTGATTAAAACGTCAGAGACACTCCTCTGAAACACAGCAGGGGAGTCAGGAGTCACCTCGGAGCCACACGGGCCCCGCGTGGCTATCTTTGAACACGACCGCTTGATCTGCTCGAGAGGTGGAGGCCATGTAAAACAGCATCCACAGCATTGTGAGGAGGAGCAGAATGATGAGGAAGATCTGCCTGTGCACAGCGGTGATGGCCACACCGCTGAAGGCGCTGCCGCTGACCAGAGCACAGCCCAGGATCAGGATGTTGATGCAGATGATGCCGGACAGGAGCCACCCTGCACCGTGCTGAAGACCACCTCTGACTGCGGTCGCGCCGGGAGCCTGTGAAGGACTCGGCAGATGTTGGATGTTTTCCATCTGCGCTGCTGTCTCTATGTTGGACATCATTTGTGATTTTTCTGCAAAAGGACAAATTCGGGACGGTGTGTTATCCAGAATTAGTTGCTGGAATAGACCTTTTTTTTTTTTTTTTTTTTTTACAGCAGCCATTTTGACTAGAAATAGCAGGTCAAACACAAGTGCTCCTCAGTGATACTAAAGTTCTGTTCACGTTAAACGATGCGCTGCTCTTGTGCTCGCTGGACAGGCTCTGCCCTGCCGAATGAACAGAACTTTAATACGTTTAATCACACTTTTGTTTACCTGCAATTTTATGTCAATATGGGGCTCATGTGTACCATAGAATTATCCTGATGCTAATTTACTCAGAGTGTGCACTTGCTGTTTTTTTAAATTATAAATATATCTCTTTAAATACTATAAGGCACCATTATATCATTAGACTTTGTCAGCAGTAATAACTCAAAGGTTGTAGTTTACAGTGGTATTGACCAGGATATAGTGAGGCTCTACTAGTTGGGGGGGGGGGCACCAAAAGGTTACATCCAAATGAAAAATTCCTCACCATCATTTTTAAAATTACAAGCAAAATTAGGCCTTAATCATGGGAGCCATTTTACACAGTTTGAAAATAAAATCAGTTATACAGGATATTTACGTCAATATATTATAGAAAAGGGCTTCAACCAGTATTTTGGCATTTCAAATCACCTTTAATCAAGCGTCTTGATATAATTAACCTGAAATTAACATTTGGTTTTTCTGGCAAAAACCACTGAACTTGCAAAATGGCTGAAAACTCAGTGAGCTACTGGCTGCTCCCTACCAATATGGCACCCATGTTGATGCAATAATCATCTGCAGAGTAATGCACTGTTCTGTTGTGACTATACACGCATTTTATCTGATGTGTTTGAAGATTATGAAAATTTCAGCGCACCTGTAAGTTAACTTTTTAGCCACCAGCCCACTATGACTGTTCCAAACGCTTGATGCTAATGTGTTCGGGGTTCAGGTTGTGGGGGAGGGACACAATCTTCAAAAACTTAACGCCACCTTCTTTTATTAATTAGCAAACCTGTTATCAGGGCATATTATTCAACATTAGCCCATGTGTTTACAATGACGTGGATGTTCAGGGGAACAATCCTGCTCCACGAGGTAAAAGGGGGGTCCAGACTCACCAGCTCTGCATAGTCAACCAGATAAGTGACTCTAAAATTGTCAGGAGTGAAAATTTACCCAGTGAAAAGCTTGTTGCAGGTCCGGAACATTTGCTGCGCTACAGTTTTCATGGTGCCCCTTCTAGCCAATGGAGAAAAGGGAACAAAAAAATCAAAGTAGGTCTTAAAACATGCTGGCTTGTGATGTCAGGAAGTGGAGCAGTGTTCCTGGTTCCACGCTTCTTCCCAGCAGCTGCAGGTGGAATTAGTTTCAGCTGCTTGGAGCCACGCCCACTGCACACCTACAGGTTCAGATCCTTTTTTTCTTTCCCAGCAGCACCAATAGACCTGCGATTCACTCCTGCCGCCTGTTCACCAAGGCGGGACACCTTGTTTTGCTGAGTCAATCTGGGGAACTGACATGTTTGACAATCCGATAAACTACACAAGAAGCAAACGCAAAAGAGAAAGAAAAAATGCAAACCATTTAAATTCAGACAAAGGTATTTCTTTCAACTTCTGCTTTTTATTTGGCATTCATATTAGGTCCAATTGATTTCGACATACATCAGTTACATATCTGTAACTTAACTGGGTTTTCTATTCAGTGTCATGAGTGAAGACTGATGTAAATATATTGCTTTCTTCAGTCTGTGCAAAAACTAAAATAACCTCATGGTTAATTATTAATTATGTGTTGCATTAGTAGGCCAATACAGACTATATCTCAAATTAGACATTGAGAAACAGCTCAGAGAATCTACATATGAATAAATAAATGTTTGAGATAAATGTTAAAGATATTCTGGTGACAAACTCAAATGACAGGGTTGGGGGCGTAAAAAGCTAAAAAGTTGCTGTGTCGAAGCAGTTCTGTTGTTGCAGAGAGTGTGAATCTTTGACAGGTCACCTGCTTGAATGAGCTGATGCTGCTCACAGCACATCGGTTTTTACTGGCATGCACTCGCTCGTCACAAGGCTGAGAAACAAAGTTCACCACATGCTTCACAATACTCAGGATGTTGAAAACAGCGGACGTGCTGCTTCTGCTCTGTCTCATCGGGGCAGCGAGTGCCCTGTACAAACAGTGGATTCCTGACACCAACTATGAGAATAAGACCAACTGGGACAAACAAGCTGTTCCGTGCAGCAGCGACATCGCCGAGTTTCCGGCCCAGAGGAAAGTGTCAGTGTTTGTGGAGTCCATGCACGGCGTGCAGGAGCTGCGGCTGCCCGTCGATGGCGAGTTCATCCTGAATTCAGGAGCTGGGTTTTATGTTGTCAGCGGACAAGAGCCCAGCTGCGGGGCAGGCGTCACGGCCAAGTTCAAAGACTCAGAGTCTCTTCAGTGGTTCAACCCTGCTCTGTGGCATGCGGCTGTGACTTCTGATGACCTGCAGAGCGGGAACTTCTTATTCTCCGTGCACGAGGAGAGCGTCCCCTGCCGGTATGATGACGTGGTCTTTAGAGCCCGCTCCTCTTTCAGGATGGACACCAGCTCAGGTCAGTCCACGATCCCTGTCAAATCCGTGTCTGTGCTGGGGAAGACGTTTGAAAGCCAGTCTGAGTTCTCCCAGTTTCTCAGCTCGGGCTCGGGCCGACTGCAGTTCCATGGATCCTCTGCGGTCACTGTTGGAGAGCCCGGCTGCCAAGATCCGTCCGGCTGCGACTGTGGGAACTCTGCCAACAGTCACTTGATCTGTGGCACAGTAACATGCGGATCTCCTGGCTGCAAGAGACCGCTCCACCCTGTGGGACACTGTTGTCAAGTTTGTGGTGCCATCGTCACAATCCGTTATGAAGCTGGTTTCAACCTGCAAAACTACAGGCAGCGAATCCATCACCTGTTTCTTACCCAGCCAAAATATAAATCCATTCAGCTGGGCATGTCTAAGGTCTTCAAGGCCCAGCGGTTTGCCTTCATTCCTTTCAGTGCATCACCTGAGGTCCAGGTGGTCATCCTGGACGGGGAGAAAGGAGAGCAGGCGGAGAGTCTGGCCAGGGAAGTTGTGACGGATGCCCGCACTCAAGGCTCTAACATGGGCATCACCGAGGCTGAATTCCAGGCCTCCTCTGGGAGCGGCAGCGACAATACCGGAAGCGACGCCGGGATGGTGGTTGGAATTGTGTTTGGAGTTTTAATCACGATCGCACTCGTCGCTGTCGTGGCCCTGCTGATCCGCAAGGGGGTCGTTCGCCTGCCATCAATGCCTTCGCTGGGCCGCTTGAAGACAAACAGCATTGTTGGAGAGCTTGGTGGGCCTCTTGACCTTGGCTTTGATAATCCTATGTTTGACAAGCCCACCATGCTGCCCGATGTTCCCAGTCTGTACGGAGGTGACACAATCTCCATGACACGCACAGGTGTACATTTTGTAAACCCAGTTTATGATGAGCATGAAACTGATTTTAATGCCTGATGTTGACTGTAGTGAAATATAAATTGTAATGATTCCAATTACTCAGTATTACGTTAATAATTTGACAAACCTCCTATAAACCTGACTTTATGGTGATTCAGCTATGTAAATACACATAAAAACACTGACAGATAAGCTTTTAGTAATGCAAAAGGGTTTTTAAAAAATAGAAGTTGTTGGCATTTGTTTGCGTACTCTGTTCCTCATATCACATTAAAGAAAAGCAATTAAAGCAATTAGATACTATCAGTCTGAAGTAATTTGCTAACACAAATACAAACACACACACACACTGCTGCACAGGTTTCTTACATCCATGTCACCACTAGATGGCAGTAAAGTTAACCTTCACTGACATGGACAGAACCTCAACGTGTACCATATACGCATCATTTTGCATCTACCAGACAAACTACATCGTTGTTCTTGGACAGCCAGGTTGCCACATACAAGGGCTCCAAAAAATCAGCCCTGAACTTGTGGACCAGCGCCATTTCACTGGTGACATTATAGATAGCAACGAAGCCTTGGTCAAAGTCGACAAACAGGCCGACTCTTGTGACCTCGGTGACTTCCAGGGTTATCTCCAAGCCGGCGTGCCAGGCGGAGAAACCTCGGCTGCTGTGTCCCACACACCAGGAGAAGGTGTTGCTGGTGATGCAGCCATTGATGCTCTCCCCCTTGCGTTCGATGCTTTTGTACGTGAGTCCTACATGCGCGCCCTCCCCGCTCAGCTCCGCCTCGATGTAGTGCCTCCCCTGGTACAGGCTCTCCAAGGACAGCGCCTGATGCCAGCACTCGAAGCGGTCAGGGTGGTCGGGATAGCTGTGCTGCCAGGGGCTGGTGTTGGTCAGCTTTCTGTGGTCCTCCATCACGCGTAGGAAGTGATGGGTGGTGTCAGGGTCAAAGGTCACACTCCTTGCATCTGTAATACGGGGGGCAAAAAAATTATGAAAACATCATGAGTTGATTCGACAAACAGGAAAAGGAATATATCGAAAAGTGTGTTTACATTGCAGAAAGTCCTCTCGCGTCTCAGGATCAGGCGTGGATGAAGGCTCAGACTGTGTCACCATGGTTTTAGGACCTAGTTTATCATTGTGCAGAAAGATTCTTTGTTATTTCGATAAAACATTATTGCTACATTGTATTGACTTTAGTAGGATGAAGTTTTAAAAAACATGGGACATGAGTCTGCAGTACGGTGACTGAGAGAGTAAAAACATGCACTGCATACAAAATAAGCAACATTTCTAGGAAAACGTGCAACCATTTGTGAATTTCAAAGTTACTGTAGTTCCCTTCACTGACTACCTGTCAGTGTTTATGGAAAAATAAACCAAAAAATGTTTCCTTTAATTTAGTATTACAAGGGCTCGGTGAGTATTTCACAGTAATATTTAAATATGCAGGCTAATTATAAACATAGTTTAAAGGCGAGATTAACGAGAGAAACTGATATGTGTAACTGATATATCTAGCCAGTGATATGTGTCCGGATCGCACCATGCCATACTCAGTTGTAGCAGGTGACAAAAATCATGCTTCACAGCAACATATTTCTTTAAGCAAAAAGTTATTTATTAACTGCATATTAACGTATTACATTTACACATTACCAGCCAGAATTGTGCATTGTTTTTTCTTTTTAAAATTGAACAACATTACAACACATTTTCTTGTTGACAGCTGATCTATTAAGCCATTATCTTCCGCGTATCCAGGATAAGCAGGGTATTCCAGATATTCTTCTTCCCAGCAACATTTTCCAGCTCGGGGATCCCGAGGCATCCACAGCCCAGATGGGACACCAAATCCCTCCACTGAGTTCTGGGTCTACCGACTCTTTTCAACACAGAGGAGCAGCAGCTCTACTCTGAGTCTGACACTACACTTTCAAAATGTGTATCTTATTTTAAAAGTTGCGTACAGCAAGACTTGGCCTTCATTTGTCTATACAATACACAACATGATGGATTTGTAATGACCTGAAATAAACAGAACTTCTGTGCTTCAAATGTTATAAAACATTTCCCTCTTTAAGTGTTTACCTATAGTTGTATTTTGGGCACACAATAGGAGAGTAATACTGTAAAGGTACTTTACCAATACTTTTACGTTTACTAGTAATCTATAGTTTGAAAGTATCACTGAATGTACATGTACAGAATGTTACATATACTCACAGCTTTTCTTGGTCAAGTTCACTTTCTTTTCGTAGGATTTGTGAATCAGGTCACACAGCTCCTCTACAGCATCAGTCACTTCCTGGACGTAAGAGGTCAGGTGGTCCATGCGGTTGATGTGCACAGTGGGCAGACTTAAATCTGAAATGCCTCTCTTCCACTCTGAGTAGTCCTGGAACACATGTATCAAGTATCGTGAAAGGAATTTGTTAAACGACACGAGGCTCCTATTCGTTGACCTAGAACCTTTCACTGTGAAATTGGTGACAAGGCTTAATGCCTGCTCTGTGTAAACTGTCAACACACCGGCCTCCTGTTCGTTTCAGAACATCCTGTGCTAATCCCAGATTGTCTGAGACATCTGACTGAAGTGGGTTCACGCCTTCCGGAAACTCTCTCTACTTTTTTGTTTTCCCCACAATCTTAAACGCCTGGGTACCTCCAAGAAATCGATGTCGGACTTGCTCCGGGACAGCTTGCTCATTCCAGCCAAAGCGATTATCAGCTCTGTTCTCCTCTGCTCCAGATGTGCCTGGATGCCCTCTACCTGTCTGAGGGCCTGCCTCTTCTCACCTTCCAGCACCTCTGCCACTCCTCTCCTGGCCTCCTCCACAGCAGTCTGCAGCCTGGCAAACTGCTGTTCCACAATGACAATTAACTCCTGCACAGTAGACTGTGAAAAGCCAGAGAGAGAGGGAGAGAAAAACAGCGGTAACTGCATGACACTGACCCTGAAACTGACTCAATGGACATTCCTGGCTGAATGATTATTATACTTTTTGTCAGTAACATACCTTGATTAGGTCATTGTTGCTCTGTAGGTTTTCAATTTCTTTCTCAGCTGCTGATGCACACTCATTGATCTCTTCCTGCATCTTCTGCAGCGTAACCTACAAGCAATTACAACCACAATTGCAATGGCTAACATTACCTGAATAACTATTTTGGCATTTTAAAGCAATCAAGTAAAACAATTATGGTATAAATTTAAAGCACAGGCAAAGTAAAAATTAATTTCACAATCTTAAAAGTTCTGTGTTGAATCAGTTGCACTGTGTTGTGTAGTAAAGACCTCAATCTGTGTGCGTGCCTCCACCACAGATATAGTTGGGTGCCCTTGGTGTTCCTCTTTCTCACAGTCCCGACATACACAGCAGCAGTCCTTCACGCAAAAACACCGGAGAACCAGCTGATGAACCCCACAGACCCGGCAGTCGACATCGTGGAGTGGATCCACAAGACGGTGGTTTTGAAATTTGTCATTCTCCAGGTGGGGCCTGAGGTGGGCCTCACAGTAAGAGACCTGGCACGTCAGGCAGGATTTTAGTGCCTTTAATGGGCTGTCGATGCAGAAGTCACACAGAACATCTACTGGGAGCGGATCGCTGGTTTCCTTTTTTACGCCTGAGCTGTGCTGACTTTCCCTGAAATTCTCCTCACAGTTACTGCTAAGAGCTGCCATGTTTAGAGTTCCTTCTAGTCATATTAAGCCTGATTTGGTTGAGCTGTAGCGGGTTTGGACTTAAGGCAGCCTTTTCCTGCCTCTTGTGCCTAAAACCACACCTCAGTTATTTTCTGCTCCTGTTGGCTGAAGAATTCACATTCTTCACATCCATATTTTAACTGTTCTTGTTGCTGTATAATCGAATGTCACAGTTTAAGATACAGCACATTAAACACAGGAAGGGAGG
This sequence comes from Mola mola, assembly GCA_001698575.1. Lineage (NCBI taxonomy): Eukaryota > Metazoa > Chordata > Actinopteri > Tetraodontiformes > Molidae > Mola > Mola mola. The sequence continues at coordinate 4,121,593 of KV751340.1, forward strand.
AAATGATAATGATGAAAAAGTGTATAATGCACTTATCAGAAGAAGAGGAACATCCAACTTTCATTCTGGCTCAGTTAATAACCCCATGTGGGAGGGTCTGACAGTGTTTCCTTCTGATAACAATGTTATGCAAGAGGCATGAAGAGTCCAGACAACGGCCCTTCCTGACTTTATGTCATGTAACAGGGGGGAATGTCAACTTCATGGAGGATTATCACAACGGCTGAAGATGGCAAAGCAAACATTCGTCTCCCCTCATAGTCTCTCGCACGCACATTCACATGCATCAAAGTCTTGTAAGAAACTCTGTAACTAGTAACTAGTCTAAGACTAAACCTTAGTTTAATTAAACAAATTCATTTCATTATTTTATATAGTTAAAAATTCTATAAAACACATAAATACTAGAAAAATTAACACCTGGTGGTTATATGCGTCCATAAGGCAAACAAATGTGAAAGAGGTGGTTCACGAAGAGGGGCTACGGTTGTTTTTTTGGTCATGTGATTAGTAGAATTCTAGAACTTGTAATAAATAATAGATTATAGAGCTAGTTAAGTAAATGGAGGTCAAATTGTTGTATGAAATAAACAAGTAACTAAGGATCTAGGAAACAGTGAATACTAGTGGTAGTAATCAAATTAGACTAATAAAGATACTGGAGAGTGTCAGATGATTCTTGGATAACTCTGCTTTTAGTTGCAAACCTGAACATGAATACTGGCAAATACTGGATTTCTATACTCACAGGAGGTGTTTTTGTTTAAGTATTTAGGGAGAGGAAGTAAAGACGGTTATACAAGTAGGGGGCACTGGCCAAAAATCTCATGAAACTGCAACCTCACAATATATAAAGTTGCAATTCTCCAAAATGTAACCAAATCCCACAATGTGCTCTAGAGAAAATTTCAGGTTTCAGGTCAGTGACCTTGACCTGCAAAGGTCAAGGTCTAGTGATCAAAGCCAACTGTCAATGGCATTGATCTGAGTTTGTTTTATATTCACAAGGAGACATTGAATCCCCCTCCTAATCCCGGAGGGGAGAGGAGAGTTGGGTACCCGGACCTTTGACCTTTGACCTACAAAATGCAATCATCCTTGAGTCAAAGGACATTTGTGCAAAGTTTGAAGAAAATCCTTCAAAGCATCACAAAAATAGCCTGGACGTACAGAAAACCCGAAAACATGATGTCTCCAGTTCTGGCTGGCTAGAATAAAAACTGTGGCATTTAATTGCACTATGCAATAATTATCTTTCATGTTTCACACACTAGTTAGTGCATATTCATTCACTTAATACAGGGACTTTAAAGAAACACTGTAGAGTCACTGTAGAGAAATAAACCAAACAAACTCCATACAAAGAGTAATGCAAATTTCTAAAAGAACACATTTTATTCCCTATTCAATCTTATTTTAGGACTTTATGGTCTAAATATTCACAAAACCCACACCTACAGAGTCAGCCAGTGGTCCGCACAACTACAAAGCTGCATGCAACCAGACAAACATACAAGTTAAGACCTCCAAGAAACATCCAAAAAGTTCAAAAACGTCTTATGTTGCAGGCGAAGACACCTTTACAAAATTCCTAGATCTCAAAAGATCAAAATCTAATCAACTGTTCCTAAGAACATTTCACAGCCCTCTTGAAAACCAACCAATCTGCACCGAATTTATTAAGGAACATTAGAAAAGCACATTCAGTCTTTGCAGATGAAACACAGCAAGTCGAGGCAGTGAGTTTGGCAATTGTGGACACATCAATTAAGCCATTAACAACATTAGGAACCTTTTTATTTACAATCTAACTAAAATATTAGAAAATTCAAATAGTAAACATCAACATAAGCTCGTGTGCAGATTATTAAAAAAAAAAAACCAAAAGAAAAAAGAACGAGTAAAAATTGGGGATACACCAATGTATTGGCTCAATATTGATATCAGCCAATATTAATGTTATCAGCCAATATCAGTTATCGGCAAACAGAGGTGGCATTCACCAGTGGCCCATAATATTCTGTAGTGTCTGATTAATTAAAAACTGGGTACATCTGCTGTCCTACACCTGGTCGCTGCTTTATACACCCCTCCGATGAAAATCACATTTTGTTAAAATGTGCATATGGACATGATTCGTGAGTATTTCTTTATTTCCTTGAGAAAAAAGGATAGAAATATCGGCAAATTTTTTTAATTTAATTTTATTTATTTCATAAATTTTAGATATTGGTATTGGCCCACAATTATCATATGAGTGCATCCTTACTAAAAATCCAAGCTGTTAGGAATGCCAAGACTGACATTAGCACATTTTTAAGGTTTACATCTTATCTTTAATGTTTAAATGTAACATGCAAAATATAGAAGACAACATGTTATATCGTGAACTATAACACTATATAAACAGGAAATCACATCTCAGTGAACAATTGGCCTGACACTGCCAGTGAGTCCTACTTTGACTGACATGACCTGACCTATGAGTGAAGAAAAGAGTTAATTGGCTTCGGGTGGACAGGCTGTAATGGAAACAGTTTACAACGACAGAATGAAAATTTACAATAATGTTAATATCAAAAACTATTTATGACAGGAGACAATTTTAAGCAAATGCACAGGCACATTCTGGTGGTAGGATTTACCCCACAGGGGCAAACATCATCAGGGGACACAGACCCCACAATCAATTCCTGTGAACTATGCCTCATGGCATAAATAACAAATGCACAGAAATACACATTAATGACTGTCCTCTAGTTTCTTTAAGGGGTTAGTTTAAGATTTTCATGGGGTTTCATTAGGTACTTAGCCATAATCAGTGTATTGCCCACACTCGGCACATCCACAGTGTGAAGAAACACAGGAGTGCTGGTGTAGGAAGCTAAGCAATGTACTGCAGTCGACAGGGACAGCAGCACAAAGGCTTTTAGCCACATAAGAAAAATCAATATCGCTCCCTCGGTAACCACCGGACTCCTTTAACAAAATGATTTTACCTTGCAGAACTCAAGACTTACTGGTCTACTGCTGCAACAATCAGTTAGTTTGTCTCAGTTCTGCAACAGTAGACCAGCAGCTCTTGTGTTCTGCAAGGTGTAATTACTGGAATCTAGTGGCGTAGTTATCGGAGAGGGCTGTCTGATCGCAAAGTTATTGCAAACATTCTAAATACTAAGACTTTACACTGATACCGGTTTCTTTATGTGGGCCTTTTATCGCAATACAAAATCCATTTTGTTGCTGCCAGCGTCCATAGCTTTACAGACTTTTTAAACTAGCACTCCTGTCTGTGGTACCGACTGCCATCCACTGTGGGGTAGCTCACTATGGACATGTAACTTACAAAACCCAATTTTAAATCAACCAACCAAGTAACAAACATATTCTAGATATTTTCAGTGACTCTCCTGAGGCTAAAACTACAAGAAAGAATAAAAGAATAAAATAATCTTCTTGGTCTCATCCTGCTTGAAATATTAATCTCAACAGTGTCGTTTCTGCTTCGTTACCAGCGATGTACCAGGAGGAGAAATCTCCAGTGACCTTTTTAGGGCTGGATGAGCACACAGCAGGAGGGCCATCCACCATAACTTTTATTATCTGCAGGACAGAAGACAAGATAAGACTGGGTCTGTAACTGAAGAACATATAAACAACACTATAAATTCTCATCACTCACAGTTCAGTGTCCTCAATGCATTCTGGGTCCTCTATGGTCTCCAGTCGTATCCTACAGGCATCCAAGATCTTTTTTCTTGGTCCTAATGGGATATGGATACTCTTAAGGTCATGGTCAGAGCAGAGCAACAATGCTTCAAGGTCGATCTTTTCCCTCTTGAAGATGGAGGAAAACTCGCTCATGCTCTGTGCGGCAAGGAAGACCTCCAGGGGGCTCGACTCAGGCTCGTCATCGTCATCCAGTCCTAGTTCAACCTCGTCCCAGGGCAAGTCTTCCGCGTTCCTCTCCCGCAAGCTGCGGGCACTGCCGATGCTGTCTTCATCCAGACTCAGGCATTGCTGCAACCGACTGCGTAGACGCACGTTCTTGCCTGAGGGGCTCTCACTGGTTTCATCCCGTCCTCCAAGGTCAAACATCCCCCCGCTCACATAGTTCCTCCTAAAAACCATGGCGCCCAGGCCGGGCCGGTTGAACAGAGAGTCATGCCCTGAGTCAGTGCTGATCTCAGAGTAGTCCATATCAGGCCCGTTAAGGTTTGGCTCACTCATGGCACGTGAAATGGCATCGTAATTGTCTCTGGGGAACATGTCACGGACGTTACGGCGTCCACGGTCCCTCGGGTTGACGTAAGTCCCCTGTTTGACAAACATGACATCATTGCCCAGCTGAAGTCCAGAGAGGGAGCGTACGCTCTTTCTCCCATCCTCATAGATTTTAAAGGACCCGTCTCCTTGTTTCTTTTTCTCCAGCTTCTTCTGAATCTTCGTCTTCCCTCGGTTTGTGGCATGGAGAGTAGCCTGACAAGACATGAGTAACAGGGCAATTAGACACACAATTGTTAAAACATTAAGATGGATCAATATCTTCTGAGAGTTTTCATATACATGCTGGTCTTGGTTGACGCTAATGTGCTGTAAAATGCTTGAGATGGCAGTATTGGTAGGTAGGTTGGTCCTGGCTGGATTGTTAAGGAATTTGTTCATGTTCCCTGGATGATGAATCCTATGGATTTTTATATGCAACTGTGCCACCAGGAGGTTGACAATCTTGGTTTAGAATGAAATATCTTCACATGTATTTACATGTATTAAATGGATCCCAATAAAACTTTGAGAAGACACTCATGGTCCCCAGATAAAGGATAATTATCCGATCCCATTTTTTTCCAACACTTTGGTGACCAAATACTAGAGATGGGTCATGTTTTTCGAATATTCAAAGATTGTAACAATTCTAAAAATGATTAAAGTACAGATGGTTACTGGTTTTTTTCTAAAAGTATGTATTTTTCTGTCGTTTTCGCTGGTGCCTGTAACTGTGATAACTGGTTATGTCACGTTGCTCCCGGTAAAATGTACATAGCACGGTCGTTTCCGCTTCAGGTCAGTAAAGCATTTGTCAGAGCGCTGAGTGCTGCTACGCCCTACAGTAGCTATACAAACAGCAGAAACATGCAAAGATTATTAAAGCCCTCAAAAAGTAAACCCTCTATGACAGCGTTTGGGGGGGGGGTTGAACAGTTTATTAATCTATTGTGGACTGTAGTATTGTTACGACTTGCACATAACTGTAAATAAATACAAGAGCAGAGAGAGATAACAAGCCTTGTTCCCTCTTCCTGTTCGTTCCCTGTGCAGTTTCAATGGCATTTGTGCTTGAAATGCCCATCCCTACTGAATACCTACAAAAAGAGGCAACTCCAGCTCTTTTCAGCTTCAATTCATTTATGTTTGGTGCAAATATGAAAATGCTAGCATGCTTACATACTACTAACATACTTAGAATTGTCATTGTGACCATGTAAGCATTAAGCTTAGGTTGTACAATTAGTAGGAGAAATCTTTGTAATTGGCAATCTGGACTATTTTACCACGCAAAATAAGAAAAAGAATAAAGAAATGAAAAACTGACCTGAGAATATGGCACACTGATGGTAGCTGCGTTGGAGTTGCGCAGCTTGTAGCTGAGAGAGCTGCTGGTGTAACTGGAAAAGCTCATAACATCTGATGCAGATGCCTCAGAAGCCTCCTTTCGAAACTTCCGCTCCATGCGTTTGCGGTGTTTTTGCTGCAACTTCATGCACTCCTTAATTCGCCGCTCAGCCTCGCGGAACGCCCGCTCCTTTAGCTTGCCGACCAGCTTGGCGTTGAGGACCGTCTGCTTGGCAGCGACGGAATCAAGGTAGCGGACGCAATCCATGTGGTTCTTTGTGGCGGCCATGTCCAGCGGGGTCTGGTAGTCATTGTCCAGGCACCAAATGTTGGCACCAATGGACACAAGGAAGAAAAGGCAGCTGTGGTGACCGTTGGCGGCTGCCAGGTGGAGCGGTGTGTTGCCCCATATGTCACACTTGTCAGGGTTTCCTCTGTGGGCCATAACGTACATGTCACTTTAAATGGCTTTATGACTCGTATCATTGATATTACTTAATATTTTCATTTCTTGTTCAGTCTGTTAGTTGAGGTCAAGCGTACAGTTTGCTTCACTAGTCTTTTGTTTGGATACATCACTCATAAGTAAGCAACTTATTTTTTGATCATGTTTTCAGCACTGACCTGCCATCCGTGGGATGTTAATGGGGCCGTATTTAATAATTCATAGTCTAAACTCATTGCTCTTGCAGAAAAGCAACCTCAGATCTTCTGGAAGCAGCACATGTTTAACAATTTTGAACAAATGGCAGACAGGATGTTTAGATTCATTGATTCAGAAGAAATTTACTGTCATGCAGGGGCCATAACTAACAACATGGGAAACCTTCACTCTCGGCTGACAGCGAACGACCTCAGGGTTGCCTCTATGTGCGCTGCACTGTTGCTGTTGGTTTGTAATATGACCACGGGTTTGCAAGCAACAATGCTACACTACCTGTATCCAGTTTCACGGCTGGCATGACAGGCAGCACCAGACTCAGAAAACACCTCTGTGTGCGGTTGGTGATGTCACGTTGAATTCCTCAAGTCAAAGCATACAGTATTACAGCAGGTTGGAGGATGTGGAGGATGTGGAGGAAGCCAGCTCATACGATACAACTTACAAGTCTTTCTGTCAGGTTAGATTCCTATGATTGGGTTCACACCACTTGAATGTGTAAGGAACATCTTGTTAGTGGCTTATTGGGATGTACAAACAGCCTTTGTTGAAGTTGAAACGTAGCATTGACAGATTGTATTGTAAAGTTTTCACTGGGAACGTACTGTGTCAGACCTGCCAGATCAAACCTGTAAGGTTTAGCAAAACCCTACTTTGATTTTCCATGTGTCCTTTTGTCTGGATTGGATTGGGTTTATAAAGTCCATTAGAGCATTGTTCTGGCGTAATGGTTGCTTGACATCATTTATAGAGTTCACAGTGTGGATGGAGCATGAAGTGATACAAATTAAGATAAACAGCAATTAGCTGTGTTTAATTTGTACGTTGAGATGAAATATTTATCACACTCGGATGATATCCTTTCGGTCGGGCGTGATGATCCAACTTTATAGCTTTATGTGTCATAATTTATGTGCATCGTTGTAAACTGCTGGCCGCAGCAGTGATAGGTCTGCACACTTAATCCCTTCCCTGTTCTTTATCACATTATGGTGTTATGACAGCTTGATGCTGCAGGCAGTGCAATAAACTTGCCAAATTTAGCACTACATGGTATCGTTCCCATGAATTTGTCAAGCTGTGCAAAACTTCTCTTTATTACGTTCCTGGCTGTCTCATGAGTTTGGTGCCTCTCTGAAACTTTATGACAGCTATCAGTGTTTCATTTTAGTGCCGCATGTCAATCAGGAGTTTTATGTTTTCTGCTATCAATGAGATGAATATATCCTTGACAGCAGAATGTCTCCAGAGCCCCGTTTACTCCGTGGGAAATAGATAATAGTACAGTGCTAGAAGCATTCCTTGCTTTGGTGCCCATGGGGTTTTCTTTTGTTTGTTTTTTGTTTTAAAAAAGCACTTTTCCTCAACTCCAATGGCATGCACTCAGCTTTCTCTCTCAAACGCCGCTCAATTAAGCAGACTCATAATGGGCCCATTTTTCTGGCCCACGGGCGAACCAGGTCAGCCTGACAGATTGAGGAATGGCAGTTGTGTGTCCTCACCCCAGCCTCCGTGCACCACATTTCGCTCATTTTGCCGAAGTCAGGCCAGCTTTAAAATCACGATGCACATCCTGTGCTGTGTTGTGTTGCTGTTACTTTGAGAAATCCTTTACCTGTGCTGACGGATTACGCAATGATGAACTAGAGTGCCTGTCTACAACAATCTCCAAAAGCAAAGAAATGCTCCCAATTAGCAGTGATTTAGAAGGGAGCTTCCATGTATAGTGTGTCTTTTTTATGAGCCAGCTCTACCTCTGTGACAGAGTGATCACCTTAAATGGTACAGCCACTATCTGCTACATGTTGATGTGACTTACTGACAGCTCATAAAGTGTTTGTTTTTTTTCCCCCTTTGGCAGAATGGTGGATAATTTTAAACAGTTTAACTATAAAATTAGTTTACCCTGAAAATGGTGGCCATAGGTGTTCTGAGACATGTGGTTTTGTCATTTGTTTTCTCGTTAAAAATATAGTTTATTTGCTCCGAGGTGCTCTTGTTGACAATGATGACCTACATTGTTAATGGTGTATTGTTACCTCTTGGTTACAATAATGGGTCTTGCAGGCAAAACACTTTTTTTTCCCCTTACTTCTTTTCACATGCTCTTACAATTTGGTAGATCTTTCTTCCTGCCACTCAAATTTTGAGTTTGGAACTGTTTGGAACAGCATACAAAACAACCTCAATGCATTATTTTTAGGATTGGTAAATTAGTTTTGTGGCTATGGGCCAGGCCCTTGAGGTCATACCCACCCCCTGGCCACGATCAGCCGCAGAGCCTCCACGCTGCCGTGGTAAGCAGCCCATAACGTCGGCGTCATGCCATCCTCGTCCGGCGCGTTCAGCTCCTTCCGAGTCGCCTCCTTCAGCAGGTCCAGGCGCCCGTCCCGGGCCGCCTTGTGGAACCTGTCATTCATGGCGCAGCGTTACTTCGCCCCTCCGTTTCAACAACATCACCTTCGTCATACTCCGACCTCACACGCAGACAGTCGCTCCTGATCGTCTGCGGACTGACCGGAGCGCGTCGGTGGTTTCCAGGGACGCCGGGAGGAGAATGACCGTGCGGGCAACAGTGCTCCCGGTGGCCACCAGTGCCGGGCACCCCCCCACCCAGCCTCAAGAATACTGTACACAAGAATACTCCCAAAGGAATAACAAGATCAATCTAATCGAAGGCTTTTATTGAAAGATGTACAGTTCTATTTGACATACCAGGACTTAAAGTGTGTGAATTAGCTTTTATTATTAGAATATCCATGATTATTTCCTAAATAGCTGAGTCAGTTCATTAGAAACACCTTATCTAACACTAATTTGCACTGATTTTTCTGTCTTATGTGGAGCAGGAAAAGGTAATTCTGCATTCTGTAATTCTTTCACCAAGTCATCCTCTGCTTTAAAGTTACATTAACAGGAAATAAGACATTGGCAAATGTTCCTGGATGTGATTGAGTAAGAATGACTGGTGTCATTGTTTTTCGTTTTTCCTTTCAATAAACCATTGTTCTCTCTTTGAACGTCCCATGACTGTCAGAGTGTATTGAGAAACATGAGTTACTTACAAAGACACATTTTTTGAGTTCTGAAATAAAGTCGTATCTGTGCTCCTGGCCCCACCCTGATGAAAAAAGTATAAATTAGCTTATCTAAGAAGACCAGCTGGTCCTGAGGCCAAAGCTCTCAGAAATTGGCCAATTGAAACTTCCATGACAATAGGCACAGGTAGTTGCCGGGCTTGTACGACAACTCGGGGGCTCTGCAGACAGACGAGACACAAACACACGTCTCCTCACTGAGCCGAGGACAGAAAATATTCCCTCCAAGCACTGAGCCAAAAAAGAAAGGCGAGACAGCCTATTTAGGAGCATTTAGGTGTTTACACTGAAAGTATCAAAGAACAGCCAGCCTGTAAAGATTTTGAAGAATTCATAAATACAAACAGTCTCACTTGGTTAAGGAGATGTTTCATAACACACAAAGAAAATTGCTGTTAATCGGAAAAGGAACCGGTTTCTTGTATTTTGGAGTTCATGAGAAAACATTTTCCCTAGAAACATCTTTTGAACTTTACAGGAATATTTAGTGCAAAACACTCTGTGTTTGGTAATAATATGGTGTTGTTCATAACAGATTTATTGACATTTATGACTCTGAACAGTAAATGACGTGGTTTTGGAGGCATATATAAGCCATGACGGCTTGGGGTGCTCCTCAGGATCCCACTGCATCAGGTAGGCTTACAGGTATCCTGAAACTGTTCATCCATTTTAAACTTTCCTTTGTCCAGTTGGCATTAGAGCTCATCCAGAACAAGAGCTGTTTTTACACAAGGTTCTTTCAGCTTCCAGATGTTATTCTTGCCTTTATCTAAGATGGAGAGGGATTGCGTAGAATAAATCCATATGCACATGCTAGTTGATTCTCCCTTTATGCAGCACTGTTTAGTGATTAGCTGCTGCTCTTTTGTGTAACTCCAGCAGTGTAACAGGTATGCTGATTTCCTGCCCGTGGAAAGGTTTCACCTGGGCGGGTCGTGTCTTTAAAGGAGGCGAAGAGTGGGTGTAGCTTTTGTAAGGTCTCATGTGGAGCCAGATGCAGCACAGAAGTGGTAGCTCTGTTAGAGAGAAGAGGAACCATGTGTTTGAACAGCAGCTATCCATGCAAGTGTTTGACCGATGGCAATCCCTGTCAACCGTGCAGGATGACGGTCAAAGACATGGAGACGGAGCAGGCCCACCTGTCCAACAACGTCAGCGCAGCGGGTCAGGCGGAGAGCCCCAGTGAGCCCGACCTGGACGTCTCCTCCGGCGAGGTGGTGAGGGAGCGTGTCCGAAACTGGGGATGGATGCTGTCCGGGATCATTTGTGTCAACATCTTGATCCTGGGCAGCGCTCTGGTCAGCGGCAGCGCTTACAACCACGTGGACATCAGCATCCCCGACGTGCAGGTTTTCCTCATCTTCTTCCTCATTCTCACCTCCATCTGGATGATTTATTACGTCGTGTGCACGGCCAGGAATGAAAATGCTGTTGTTTACAAGGATGGCCACGCTGGACCCGTATGGCTCAGGGGTGAGTACACGCTCTGACTGCTTCACAATTAAGTCTAATTTGGAATAGTTTCACGACCAACCTCTTCTTCATGTTCTTGCTCATCAAGGAGGCCTCGTGCTATTTGGCATCCTCAGTATTATCATGGACATTTTCAAGATTGCCAGCTATGTGGGCTACATCCACTGCGACTCTGCCGTTAAGGTGGCGTTCCCTGTGGTGCAACTGGTTTTCATACTTGTGCAGGTAAAATGTCTAAATATAACAAAGAAAAAATAAATGTACTCAAATCTTTATGACTGCAAAATTTAAAAATAATGGTGAAATCAATTTTGCAGACATACTTCATGTGGAACCACGCCAAGGACTGTGTGCAGCTTCAAAAGAACCTTACCAGGTAGGTGGCTAATGGATTTTCGCCCCAGAAGTCTCTGAGATATTTCGTTACAATCCGGAGTAACCCGGAAATTAATATTGTGCTGCTTGTTTCATCGTTGTTGTTTTCTATACGGTAAACTTTAATAGGCTTATTAATTGTTTTGCTGAAAACTTCAAGAGTTACAGAGGTGGGCAGCAATTAAAGGAGACATAACTCCTGCCAAAAACTCCATAGTGTCCTGCAATATATTCAGATGACATACCAACCACACATCACAGTCTGAAATATTGATTAGCAAATGTCATGGTTATCAAATTAAACTTAATAATTTGCAAATATTATAAATACCATTTGTAGTATTATAGTATAGTGTAGTGATACAGTGAGTGATCCCGTACCCCCGCAGAACCTGTTGCTCAACTACTGCAGGTGGGCGCAATTCCAACGTATATGTGAGTTTTATGTAAGCTGCAATATTATCCATAGTGATAGTTGGTGTGAAGAAACTGTTTTGTGAAAATCAGAACTTTATGAATGATGAAAAAAAAATTCTGTGATTTTTCATCAGTTAATTAAGAAAGTGAATATGTTATATACTGAGTTTATTACATGTTAAGTAAAAAACGTTTTTACAAATTACTTCATTTTCATAATTATCGATTACAAAAATGCCCACGAAAAAAAGTCACAAAATATTATCATATGAGTATTTCACTGGATAAGGCATAATTACCTAAATTAAAACAAAAAGATTTGGAATATTGCTCTTTTAGTGTAATGACATTATGAAAACAGCATTTTTCTTTCCGATGCCACCGATTTACTCTTGTCTAATCATTTACAGATGCGGGCTGATGCTCACCCTCTCCACAAACCTAGTTGTTTGGATGACTGCAGTCACTGAAGAGTCCCTCCATCAAACAGAAGCTCCCAGCTACCCGGGCAACACCACTAAAATCAGTGGACGAGAAACTTACATCGCTAGAGGTAATTAAAGCAGGTACAACAACAAGAGTGAACACAGAATAACACCACGACCTAACACGTCTCTGGCCTGTACCCTGTCGTGTCTTACAGCGGGTTACGGCGACGAGAAATGCAAGTGCAGCCACACTTCATGTAGCACCTTCAAGAAGGCTTACTACTACTTGTACCCCTTCAACATCGAGTACAGCCTCTTCGCCTCGGCCATGGCCTATGTCTTGTGGAAAAACGTCGGCAGAGTGCTTGACGAACACGGCCACCACATCAAATTCCGCCTGAAGGGTGTATATTTTGGCCCTGTGGCAGGAGTTCTGCTGGTGATAGCAGGTCTGGCAACCTTCATCGTGTACGAGATAGAGATACAAAACGACGACATCAACGATGCAAAGAAGGACAATGTTTTGATGATGCACTTTGTCATGAATATAGTAATAGTGACTCTGATGTCGGTGACCACTGTAATCGGCTGTGCCATGTACAAAGTGGACCACAGGGAGCACGTATCGGACAAAAACCCCACGCGCAGCCTGGACGTTGGGCTGCTGGTGGGAGCTTCACTCGGACAGTTCGTCATCAGCTATTTCACCATCGTAGCCATGGTTGGAACGGGAGCCAAAGGCTACCTTAACAGGCTCAACCTGACCGGGGCTATCCTGATGGTGATCCAGCTCGGCCTGCAGAACTTCTTCATCATTGAGGGGCTGCACCGGGAGCCCTTCCATGAAGTGCACCCGGCGCCCACCATTGTTGCAAATCCATATGTGCTGCAGCCGAGCAAAGAGCTGAGCGGCAGCCTGGAAGGATCGGACACAAAGGACAGTCCGGTGCTGACAGGACAAAGCCTGCACGGCCACGCGGCTGAGCACAGACCCAAACTGCTGTGGAAGAGACGGGTGCTGAAGGAGGTCTGTGCTTTTCTGTTGCTTGGCAACGTCATAGTGAGTACAATTCTCCCTCACACACACACTCAAATTCACCTTTTCAAATCACACAAATACTCAATCTGTCCTCTCATTTCTTCTGTCGACAGCTATGGATCATGCCAGCGTTCGGCGCGCGCCCCCAGTTTGACCACAGCACTGAATCCGATTTCTATACATTCAACATGTGGGCTGTTGTTGTGAATATTGGACTTCCTTTTGGCATTTTTTACCGCATGCATTCAGTTGCCAGCCTGTTTGAGGTTTATCTAACCTCATAACGCCACAGGAGCATGTGTACAGCCAACCGTTCTGACATTATAAAGCTGTTTTTGTATAAATTGTATTTTGTTTTGGCAATGCTATTTTTCTTTTTGAATTTGTAAATTTGATAATGAATAACATCATCATTCCTCCATGTCTCTCATTATAGTTTGTATATGTTTTTCAGATCTTATTTTCAGAAGTCGAAAGGTAATTTATACTGAAGCTAGTCATGTTTTACCTTATTTTATATGCCTAAACATCTGTATGCACAAAATAAAGAAAAGGACTGCAATATAATAGCAAAAGGAAATAATTCATTGTGTCAGCACTTTTTTGATGAATATTATTCCCACTTGTAATGCAAAAAATATAGTAGGAAATGGATACTTTTTAAAATTATTTATCATTATATTTATTTTCAGTAAGTCTGAAAACAGCTGCATGGACCTCTTACCTACTTTACAAGCGCGATTTGTTGCTTGAATACACATTTCGATAAATAAACATTAAATGGTTGGGTTATTCTGAAGCAAAAGTACCAGATTAAGACGTTTATGTGGCAATTTTCGCTAGTTTATCTGAAACCACTGGTACGTTGGTAACCCCAAAAAGTCCAACAGTTAAAGACACTTGTGAAATACTTTCCCAGAGTGTTTAAAACTTGCAGAGTGCAATTAAAACCATTAATCAGCGACACAACAATCACTTACCTTGATATTTGTTTGCGCTAGGCTAACGTTTGGGTCAGGCACAGTTAAGGCCACACTTCAATGGGGTCCTTAGCACACGCTCTTGTTTATACACGTCACCAGGAAATACATCGAGGGCTCAAAATGCAGAGACAGGTGATCGAAAACGCCTGCTTGCTTTTTAAATACATAAAAACAGGATTCAGTTTGGCGTGTGTGAATGGTTTAAATTGGTGTTTTGTATTTTATACTTTAGTCAAGAACTTACAGGTTTAAACTTTTGAACTAAAACGGTTAAGGTGCGCGTAGCTCCAGCGTTGGCCTGTTCTCATGCGTTTTATGTTTCCAGGACTCACTGGACGCTCCTCTTTTTGGTGAGGACGACGACAACATCAGTCCCAAAAAGTCTAGAATCAGGTAAAACTTATCAAAGAAGTGTTGGGTTGTAACTACTCAGGCAGGCCTGCTGCTGCCTATCTAGGTAGTGAATTGAATGACCTCACTTCCAATTTCCAAGGGAAATGTTAAACTTATTAACGTAACTAAAGGATTTTTAAGTATCAAATATAAAAACATAATGGTTTGTTAAAAATCAACTATCCAAACACGGCGCTATTGATTAGCTGAATGACGTAAAATGTCTCTCTTCAAACAAATGCAGGATTAATGGTAAAGGAATATTATATACTAGTATAACAATTAACAGCCATGTGTGTTTGCATTTATTACTCTTTAATATTAAGAACATAATACCTACTGGTCTATGATTTTAGAAGTACTAGTGCATTTGTACCAGTATTTTTCAGTGTCGTATTAGGAGCCGAATTCCTCCTTCACCGTTGTTAAAACAACAATCTGTGTTTCAGACATCCTGTGGCCTCGTTCTTCCATCTGTTCTTCCGAACGAGTGCCATCCTCGTCTACTTACTGTGCGAAATCCTCAGCGGCCGGTTCGTAGCCTCCATGGTCACCATCATCCTCTTGCTGTCATGTGACTTCTGGACTGTCAAGGTGAGCAGGTCGGGTTACGTTTAAACAATCACACCGTGTTGCGCTCGTTTCCATCGACTTGATGAAGATGAATTGTTTGGTTTATAAAATGTGAAAAAAGAGTGAGAAGTTAGTTTTTATTTGTTTTTATTTGTTTTTGCTTATTTTCTCCTCTTTTAATCGCTGTTGTGCAAGTATCAAATCAATCAATCAAAGTTGTTCAATCCTCCACAGAATGTGTCTGGCAGGTTGTTGGTGGGTCTTCGGTGGTGGAATCAAGTGGATGAAGATGGAAAGAGCCACTGGATGTTTGAGTCAAGGAGGGTAAGCAGAAGCAAAAAAAACCAAAAAAAAAACCATAAACAGCCTAATCAGGTTTCCCGTGTTTCCTTCTTTTCAGTTTAACGTGATCCTGCCTCTCTGGAAAGTAATTGAGGTGTCAGCTTAAAAAAATAGATACTCAACGTAACTGTGGTGACCGCACCCCGGATAATACAGTGCAGCTAATATTTCAGACTAAACGCACCTCGCAGCACACATTTGGAGCCATTTTACAGTGTAATGTAGCTGCGTGACCTTATTGAACAATTGAAGATAGTGTAACATGGACCAGCTGCATTGTGACATTGAGGAAATGTCACACGGCACAGTGGGGGCATTGGACATGTTATTACCAAAGACAAGCACCATGATTCATTCATTTATTTATTTATTTTGATAGATTTGGATGGATTAGTGTGTAATGAAATCTTGTTTGCATTTCTTCACAGTCAGAAAGCCTGAACACGAGTGCCGAGTCGCAGATCTTCTGGCTGGGACTCATCGTGTGCCCCGTCTTCTGGGTCGTGTTTGTGTTCAGCACCATCTTCTCATTCAGCATTAAATGGCTGGTCAGCTCGGTGTTCAACCAAAATCTGATTTCACTCTAATTAGATGCAAATTGTCGGCTTATTCCGGGTTGTAATTTTTTTTTGACCCTCAGGCTGTCGTGATCCTGGGCTTGGTGTTACAATGGGCCAACCTGTACGGCTATGTCAGATGCAAAGTGGGTGGCCAGGCGAGCCTGAGAAGCATGGCAAAGAACTACATCAGTGTCCAGATTTTAAAAAAGGTAGGTGTCAAGCTATCAAGTTTCCCTTCTTTCATGTCTTTTTGAAATATGTTTGTGTAATATGTTTGTTTCTTTTTTGGACTGAAGGCGATGAGAAACGGGGAGAAAACGGAGAGACCTTGAAGTGTGAAGAGGATGAGCGATGACCGCCCACAGAGTGGTGGAGCACAGTGGTGGATGGGCACATTACGTTTACTTGACTCCTGGTGGAAGCGGCTGCTCTTTTTTGGGGGATTTTTCATTTCGCATGTTTTTGGGAAAGTGGGTTTGTATTTAATAATGTGTCATTTTTCCGTTAATTCAAATAAAATGTGATAGAGACATATTTTGCTGCACAGGTTGCCTGAAGGATCTCTGTGGTCATTTTCAAATGACCATGCGGTCTATGAAGGTATAGTAGTTACACTGTTTTTGGTAAAGGTCATTTGGGAGATAATTTTTTGTTAAATATCTGCATTAATATGTGTGTTTTAAACCTGGTTTGGGGGCATGAAGGCTATGTTACTGTTGTATACATGTTATTAATATTGTAATGGAGAATAATTGTTTTGAAACAAGTGCTACTTGGGTGTCATTTTATATTAAAGTGGTCATTTAATCAGGACGTCTGGAATATATGTTTTAATAAAATTGATAAATGAAATACAACAGTAATGTACAATCATTTTTAACTGGATATATCATAACTATAGTAACCCTGAGATTCTAGATACGGAACTGTGGTGTAGATTCATACATTTGCTGTATATAGAGGATTTCATTTGTTATTAAGGTCAAAATTCCATCTCCCTGCTGATCTCCTCAGATACTGACATCCGTGCGTTCAGTTATCATAAGCTTACCTTTAGCAGCTTTGTTTTACGGACAGGAAGTCAGAGTTCAGGTGCAGAACTGTAGGTGACCAGTCTGCATGTAGATAGTGATTTAGCCACTAGGTGGCGACAAAGGAGCATCAGCTGCGCCACATAGTGTTCAGGGTGTGTGGACAATTTATGATAAGCAACTTATTTTCAACTTCTTACAATAGTTGTAATAATATTTTGTGATTCTGCGTGAAAATCTTGAAGAGGAACACGGGTTTTGTAATGTGATTATTTTAATATATATAGGTAGATATTTGCATACATCTTTTGACTCAGTTGAGACCAATTTATATCAGAAGAAAAAGATAAAAATTTCTTTGTTGGTGTTACTTTTGTAAATATCCTAAAATTATCAATCAGACATCAGAGTTGATTTACAGGACGAAATGCCGTATGCATCATTGATGTAATGAATGTGAGGTTACAAATGTGTGCAAAGATTTACACCTGACTCTCCGTTAAATTGTTTTCTTTAGTACCAGAAGTCAAAGTGGTTAACTTTACATTTATAATTTAACATCACATATGTCATGGCAGAAAAGTAAACAATGCCAAAAACAAAGTAGAAACAGAAAAATATCTTGTCCAGCTTGTTGGCGAACTTCTGATATCCCTCACTTTCCCGGTCTTTGTCCTCCACACCCCTCAGGAAGCTGACCACCTTTCTGAGCATTCGACAGTGCTCGTCTGCAGCATCCAGCTGCACCACACTGATGTCAGCTTTGGCTTCTGTGGGGATGGAAGTCGCAGTCACACACTGTTTATTGTATCAGCACATGCAGTATAAGGTTAAACATTAAGATATGGTCACCCTCATCCTCCTTCTCTGACTCGTTCCCAGTGTTTTCTGGGGCTGACGCTTTGGTACGGCAGAAGAAAATGAAGCTGCCATCTTTGGCCAGCCGTGTGAGCAGTATGGACACCAACATGCTCAACACCATTAAGACCAGACAGATGCAGAAGTGGGTTCCTGCAGCACAGACAGACAGGCGGTCAGTGGCTCAGGCTGTGACTGCGGCTGTATGCTGAGTGTGTGTCTGCGTGCAGACAGCTGACTGACGGATGATGGGGCTGCAGTGGCTGTCTCCAGGGATCGCGTCGTTGAGGATGACGAGGAACATGGTGAAGCTGAGCACCAGCGTGACCTTGAAGGAGTTGCGCTCACCGCCTCCCAGCGGCAGGCCGAAGCTGATCACATCAGCCGAGACGATCAGAATAGTGGGCAGCAGTAAGGTTATGAAGGGGTTGAGATATTTGATACTGAGTGCAACCTGGCAGACAGAATTTCATCATACTTGGATTAAAATTAGAAATTGAAACTATTGCCTTCAGTACTTGTTGACTAGCAGAGGAAATTCCTAATACTTTCCACTGTGATTAAGGGAAAACATGTTATTTATTTGGACAATACCAAGAGAGCACCAGATCTACTGCTAACATTATTTTCATCTCTTATCAAAGTCTCATAACTGAAGGTGACACACAGTTTGCACATTGTCCAGCCAACTGCCTAACACGTACAGATATTTTGTTAGAATTTACAATCACAGATGATAAAGTAAAGCATTTTCACCTCAATCAAAAACATGTGGTTTGATGCTCAACTCACATTTCTTTCAGACTGTTGAGTAACATCTAAGATTAGCTGTTTATCGACATGTATCTAGTGTGCAAGTAATAAACTCTGTTTATTCCAGGGAGCTAAATGAACACCTACAGTAGAACAGTGTCTTTTGGAATGGCTGAAATACTGCCCCTGGCATGTGACTGGGAACCGTAAGGTACAATACGCTCATTTACTTACCATGATGTAATTGCGATCATCTCTCTGTCTCTGGTAGTTCACATTGTCAGTTTTCCAGTCTCCATGGGTACCATCAATCATCCACAGGTCACCCAATAGTAGCTTAGTACCACATCCTGAACACAAAGTCTTCTTTTTTTAAAAATTAATTTTAATAATACAGTATGTGGACATGCTGTGCTGGCAGTAGCCAGTGTGGCCTCGAGCAGAGATGAATTGTGGACTAACACAGGTCTGGCAAGCTCAGGGGTCTTTCTAGCTGTACACCCCAAGATATTTTTGAATTTCTGAACTTGTAGTGTTCAGCCCACTGACTTTGCCTCATGTGACATCACCTGAGGCAATTTTGTGAAACACTGCACAGCTCCCGATGGAGGCTTTAAATGAAGCGTTTAGCTTAAGTTCAAGCAAGAAAACACTGAGGCTTGACCTCTAAACCACGTTCCAGTTTTTTCTCGTAAATACATGTTAACTTGAGTGTTTTTTTCCACTCTCAAAAACCAGCAAATAGATTTGTAAAAACCATTTTGATACCGTTGCCTCCAACAACAATGTTTGAGGAGGTTTTGATTTCAACCACATCCATTTGTTGGTTTGTTGATTTGTTTCCTAGCAAGATTGCGCAAAAACTACTCAACTTATTTAGATGATTTTTTTCATCAGCCTACAGCTGATTAGATTTTGGTGATCAAAGGTCAAAGATCGAGGTCACTCAATTGTCAAAAAGCATGTATCTAAATATATTTTTGCCATAGCTCCAGAAAGAATTGAAACAGAGAGGTCCAGCTGGTGTCGTTTTTTAGCTGACAGCACTAGCTACAAATGAGTAACTTTTGACAAAGCTCGAGGTCACTGACAGGTCAAAAAACACATTTTTGGCCATTTCTCTTGAATTAACTGACTCTGAGAGGACAAACTGGAGTCAACTGGCTACAGATAATCATTTTTGGGCTTTTCTAGATAAAAGGTGACTGAAGGGTCAAACAAATTTTTTGGACATATCTCCATAAGAAATTGACATACAGAGTTCTGGTGTTGTTTTGTAGCTAATCCCAGAGTCTATCACATAGCCAGAAACAGCTTTCTCCTTCATTTGCTCTTTTTTTTTTTTTTTTTTTTCGCACCAAATGACCTTGACCTTAAACTCACATTTAGGAATGTCCAAAACAAACACTAACACCACAGTCTGGTAGAAAGCTGAAATACGAGCTCACACAAAAAAAAGATCTTGGGGAGGATATGTTGTAGGGCCTTTAGCTGCATTTTTTCCTTAGGTCTGCGTCTCTAATTTGATATGGATTTATGTCTTTAACAGCTGACAACGTAAAGTGAGAACTGGCCATGAAAAGGTTGTAAAGGTTCTAATGCTTTTATTGTGTAAATGTATGCAAAAATTCACTCTGCTGAGATTATGAATTATGAATTCTGCCCAGGGAACGTTGTCTGCCTTTTTATTTATTTTGGGATTAAATCTTACTTGCGGTCTACGTTGGACGCAATTTGGTCGACCAAGATAATATTATTTGACATTTTTGCTCTGTGTTAACAAATGGGAATTTGGGGGATTTTTCCTCACCTTGACCTTTGACCTATAAAGGCCCAATTTTTTTTCAGTTGGAGCCACTGCTAATGGGAACTCCAAATCCCAAATTGTAGACAGTTGGCTGCGAACAAACAAACAACAAACAAGCAAACCAAACCAAAAACTGGTGTTGTACCCAGAGATATATGAAATAAAATAAATGGCTATGACACATTGTTACTGCGCGTCAATGCTTAAATTCCAAACACGCTTTCAAAAGTACGACCGGGTATCATCAGTGACAGCTGAGCTCACCCTCACTGGTCCAGGCTTGGATGGCGACGGGGCACTCGTCAGACGCGAAGGGGTAGTTGAACAGGTTGACTTCACAGTTCACCTCTGCATTTATGATCACGGTGTGCATTATGGTGCCGTTACTGTACACAAGCAGATCATGGGAGCTGTGCTTCATGGTTGTTATTATTCTGCCCAGGCGAGAGACAACAGCCGTGTGAGAAAATGGGTCAGCCAGAAGTGGATTACTGGTAACGGTCTGGGATTTGGCTGACCGACCCATTTGTCACGTGGAGTTCTGGAGTCCAGACTTTGTTGACCGGCAGGATCACTTCTTCGTAGTTGTAAACCGAAGTGTTCCACGCCAGATCAGGATCTCTCCACACCTGTGGTGTTAGAGACTGAAATGAGTGAAACGTACTCTTTTTTTCCCCCTTTTTGCACGCTTACAAATATGCTGAAGCTTACAAGTGCGGCTTGCAGACGGCTAATTAGGCGGAGATTCTTTGTGTCCTGTTTAAAAAAGAAAAAAAAAAAAATCATTACTACATTGACTAGCGTATCTCTTTAAATACACATGAGTGTTATCGATTATAACTCTACTCATCACAGCCATTGATACACTTTCTACTTAGTTCGTCTGACAGCTTTTGTTCCTTTCCAGATTCGAACTTTCAAACTTTCAAACTGTCAGCTGTCAGTATTTGACTACACAGGAATCAGACTCAACATTTTACAAATTGCTCCTTTAATGAACTTTTTAACTATCTGAGAATGGGTTTTCCCAACGCTTTGAGCTCATGAAAAGTTGAATTATGTTGCAGAGGTTAAGGGTTCTCAAGAGAGAGTGATGGAACAAAAATGATGATCTTATAAAGCATTAACTCAATGGTATCCTGAAACAATACATAAGTGGCCATTAATTCATTATCTTATGATGACATAAAGCTGATAATGCTTATACATGACATTTTGTAACGTTTTGATCATAAACAATTCATACTTACAACTGCCAGTGTTTGGTACTCCATGAACGGCACATGAATCATTTGCATACACTCTTCGTACTGAGGCTGAGAGAGATAATTTTTCTCGATCAGCATTTCAGCCAGACAGCGGCGAGTTCTGCAAGTGGGCTCAGCACGTCCACGTCCTAAAATGAGAGCGACGCGCACCGGGGCTTAGGGTATTTCCACAGCGTAACACCTTATCCATCTTTACGTAAAGATAGATTCAAAAGTTCCCAAACTTACAGCGAACATGTTTTGTTAGTTTTGTTGATCATTTCTGACTCTATGTGTGTCACCCATTGGTCTAAAGTCGAATGTAGACTAAAAATGATCTAACGTTACCACGTGAGCACAATGTTCCTCCATAGATCTTTACAAATTTTGATGGATTTTGTCACCTCAATCTGCAGAACTGCTCCCACGTTTTTGCATGTTTCTTTCTTGGACACCCTGATGCATTAACTGAAAACATTACACAATCAATTATGTGTATTTAAGGACAATTTTCAACAGAATGTTACAATGAAAGTATCTGAGTTTGAAAATTCCATGGTGATTACAGATTTATAGGAATGTTATTATCAACCTTTTTGCACGCATGTTCTTGGATTGTTGTTTCAGTGTTCAAACGTCATCTGACATTATTATGAGGTTGGTCATGTATTGGCTGGGAAAGCCTCCCCTCTGTTCTTTCCAACTGCGTGTCTCTTGCCTCTCCTTCTCTCTTTTTAAAACCTTGTTTTCTGACATAAAAGTCACACTTACCTGCTGTCAGTAGACTCAGTAACAGGACTGTTCTCCCCAGACGGTGGAGTTGAACTCTCCACACTTCCGACTGCATCACTACAGGAAGGATACTAATAGTTTCATGTATCCCAAATAAACGCAGTTGGACTGACGGCGGATTGCCGGGTTCTTATGATCCCTGTCGTCGCTCTTTTCTTCACGCTCTCAGCCCAACGTGACACTTAAATAGGCCCGTCTGTGACGTTTAACCGCACACTCAACACGCAGGAACACTGCAAGACAATAAGACGCATCCACAACAGTGGATAAAAACCCCATCGCGTGATTAATTACACCGAGTATTCATCGGATCCCTCAGTTATCCTGTTTAAACACACAGTACAATGACTCCCCTTCTGTATGTTTATCTGCTGTGAAGATTCAGGTCGCTCCAGCTGCTAGATGGCATTAAAGTGGGGCCATGCTGCTCTGCAATCACAAAGGGCTTTCAGTGCAGACGGGCCTCCTCACAGAAAGGCCATTAAAAACACTTTGTTTTGACAGCTGGATGATGGATATATGTTTTTTATGGTTTCTGTGTTTTACTTTCGACAATATAGTTTACAAACTCATTGTTACGTAAGGCTAATTATAATCTTCATGTGGCCTACATGACGTTGTGCCATCACGACATGTATTCTTGTGTCACATAAAAGAATCAGTGCCCGCAAGTTTGACTTTAATAGCACTTAAAGGGTGATTTCTTTTTTTTTTTTACTCATTAGTGACTACACCAATACAACTTTTTTATTGAGCACAATCTTACTTATATTCTACATAGTTAAGAAGAAAAAACTGTAGACAATGATTTTTGTTATTTATTTTATTTGTTTATAATTTTATTTTATTTTCATGTGTTAATAGTCTTTTGACAGCTTGACAGTTTGGGCCTGTAGTTAATAATTTAAATGATTAAATTAAAGTTAAATTTAAATGGGGGGGTGGGGGTCCTGGTAGTTTCATGCTGGATTAAATTGACAAAAAAAAAGAAAGACTTTAAAAGTGTAACAGTTTAATAAGGTGCTAAGATGAATAAACAGACGCTGTTTTCCCAATGGGAAACCCTTCATACCCTCTGCAGAATGGTGTGCTTTATGTCGACCTTGTATCTGATTTTTTTTTCATCTTGAGTGTCCTACATTCATTTCATTCTCTCCACGGTGCTCCTCGCTCAGGACCTTCGTGCTGCTGTGGTCTGTGGCTCACACTCCTACTGGGCGCTTTGATCACTGGGAACACTGACTCATATCCTGCTTTTCTTACCTGCTTTGGGCTTTATGACAAAGATGCTGGACAGCAAAAAATAAAAATGAAAATGGAGAAATCATGAAAAACCCCTAATTTGAAAAATGTAAAACAGGCGGAAAGCTCAATGAACAGAGGTGTGAAAAAAAGACAGTACGTAAAGACAAGTCGTGACACTGCTGATCTAAAAGAGAGCGCATGAAATAGACAAATACATTTGGTACCGTTTGGGGGATTTTTTTGAGCCAGAAATCTAAATGAAAGCCTTTTATGTATTTGCTGCAGTCCGATGTTTTATTAAAAAGCTATTTTATGTTGCTCTTCCACAGCACGGTACCTGCTTGCCGCTCGCCTCGACTCTGCCAGCTTTTGGTAAACGGCAGTTCTTTGTTTTTACAGTGATGTTGCGTGAGACTGTGAAATCACCAACACAAACACAGATACAACAATAACAACAATGGGGGGAATCGAGAGGATTGTGCTCTTGACTCTCGGTGAGAGTAAAGGCTGAAGGTAACGAGGCAACGGAAGGCTGAAGCAAACATGAGAATGTTGGAAACATTAATTCACTGTTCAGATGATGAGCAACAGGTTCATGAACTGCAGCTACACTAATACACATTGTAAGGTGCATGATGTGTGGTGCATTTCGGATGACGTTTTTGCTCAGTGATGGCAAAAATTACCAACCAATCACTGGTCTGCAGTGGTTTACATCATCTTTTTAGTAGTACACAGACAGCCCTGTTTCACAAATGATCTGTTGACTTATCCTCCTTGACCTTAGCACGGGGTTTGACAACACTTCTCATACTGTCCTTCTCAACAGTCTAACCTCCATTTGTTTCACTGGCATCCCTCTCACTTGGTACAATTTAAAATCTTCAAATCATAGCTTTGCCAGTTACCACCGGTGTTCCCTGGGGCTTTGTCTCGGGCCGTCTCCTTTTAATTATCTACCTCCTCCGGCTCGGACATATTTTCAGAATATTCTGTAACCATTCTCATTGTTACACCGACGACACCCGACTCTATCTGTTGAGTTAGGCTATCTGAGCCTAACTCAAGAGGACAGTCAAGAGGAAGGATGGTGGAATTGTTTTCTTGAAATTAAATCTTTGTTCTTTCATAACTTTCTCAAACTCAGCAGCAATAAAACCAAAGTTCTCCTCACTGGTTTTTTCCACTCTTGCCAAAACTCCATTGTTACTCCCTGCCCCAGAGTCCTTGATAACACATTATCTTTCAAAGCGCACATATTGGTGATATCACTTGTTATATTTCCACTTATGCAACATCAACTGCATCTGCCAGCCTCTCATATGAACCAGCACTGCCGTTCTCATCATCGCCCTGGTCACTTCTCTTAATGTTTGTTAGAGCTCTCACCCCTCAGATCTTCCGCTCAAGTTCCTCTAGCTGGTCCACAACCCAGCTTCCCTGATCATCACCAGAACCCCCTCAACAGAGAGCATCCACCCGGTCCTCCAACAATTGCACCTTCTTCTTACCTTCAAGGCTCTCCACAGCCTAGCACCTCTGTGAGACTCTCTCTCAAAAGCCATCCGTGAGAGTGGCTCTCATCACACTTTCAAATCTCGCCTCAGTACACACCTTTATAGAACTGCTTTTTCTGTATGACGACCCCTTTTCTCCATTTTTTGATTTTGCACTCATGTCCCCCTTTTCAATTGTCTATTATTGTTTACTGATATCTGATATTTATACTGCTATGAAATGTTATTGTTTTATTGTCTCTGTGTTATAATGTCGCTTTATCTGGTGTCCTTGAGCGTCTTGAGAGGTGCCGTTAAATAAAAGCCACTATCAATATCATTATTGATAAAAATGGTGCCAATATTCCCAGTGGAAGACCAACAAAAGCGAGTACAGTTGACGCAAGTGGATTAGGTACCGTGCAGTGGAAAAGACTCAGAACAGAGCTACAGTAATTATGTCAACTGAGTCTAGCTCCGTGTGTGCTCCTGTGTGCGTTTCAGAGTGGAGGCCACCTGGCATACACTGTAAAACAAGTTGTTTTTCACATTTAATGTAAAAGAAAAAACTAAGTGGACCAGAAATAAAAAGGAAAGTTGAGGTTAACTTGAATTATGAAAAAGTTACCTAAACTAAGGCATCCTGGACACTAACTTTATATAATTGAAACAATGATCTTTTTTTTAAAGTGTAAATGAAAAGATATTGCATATTGAGCAAAACATTTATTTTTGTGCTTTAGAGAGTAGTTCAACAGTCAGTAATAAGAGGGTGAATTTGTCCAACATTAGATATGTTTCCATTATAATATATGCAAATTTAACCGAATTTTGTGTTTTTCCATCCACTAATGATTATGCGAATATTAGGAGTTAGTAAGTTGGAAGAGCTAGTGAAACTAAACTGCCCCTATACTGTCCCCGTCACCATGTTCCGCTCGTTCCACATAAAATCTGTAAGATTAGGCGCCTTCAGATCAGGAGCAGCAAATGGCAAATGGTCGTGGCGTTTGTTTGCAGTCAACGAATGGATAACACTTTGGCTCAGAATTGTTGGGACATTCCACTGCAGCTGATATCGTTGAAAAGAGAGAGAGAGAGAGAATGTTGAAATACGATTCAATTCAATGAAAGAGTTGCAGTATTATACGCTTCTCCGCACTTCCTTTAGCGTCATCCACATACAAACCCCATAGAGACAAATCCAATAAAAAAGTTTCTCATAGGAACTTAACAAAAATCGACACCACCAGTGAGACAGTTTACAAAGTAAAGAGACTTAAATGTGGACTCTTGAATATCAGATCCCTATCATCTAAAGGTGTATTAATAAATGAGCTTATATCAGATAATAATATTGATTTATTCTGCCTTACTGGAATTTGGCTGTGCCAATATGATTATGTAAGTCTTAATGAATCCACTCCTCCCAGTCACATTAACACACACATTCCCAGAGACACTGGCAGAAGTGGTGGAGTTGCAGCCATTTTCAATTCTGCACTATTAATAAACCTTAAGCCCAAACAGAAATTTAGTTCATTTGAAAATCTCATTCCTAGCATTTCAGATCCAACCATGAAAACTCAAACTATGTTTGTTATGGTGTATCGAGCACCTGGACCCTACACTGAATTTTTATCTGAAAATTCAGAGTTTCTCTCAGCTCTGGTCCTCAAAACAGATAAAGTTATTATTGTAGGTGACTTTAATATCCATGTAGACATTGAAAACGACAGCCTTGGTACGGCATTTCTCTCACTATTAGATTCATTCGGCTTCTGTCAGTGTGTACAAGAATCAACACACACTTTTAATCACACCCTTGATCTTGTTCTGATATATGGCTTTGATATTGAGCGCTTAAAAGTTTCTGCGCAAAATCTGCTTTTATCAGATCATTATCTTCTAACATTTGAATTTCTGCTCATCAACTAAAAACCAAGGGTCACTAGTTATTATAGCAGATGCATATCTGAGGACACTGTTGAAAAATTTAAAGAATTGATTCCCTCTGCAATAATTTCAGTGCCATATCCCAATATAGCAGAGGAGTCATATCTTAAATTTAGCCCCTCCCAGCTTGATCACCTTGTTGATTTCACTGCCGGCTCTCTATGTCCTTCACTCAATTCTATTGCCCAGGTAAAAAGAAAGCAAAAACACTCAAGAGACTAGCTCCATGGTATAATCTTAATACTCGCAAGTGACAACAGAAAACTCATAAACTTGAAAAGAAATGGCCTTCCACTAAACTGAAAGAGTCATGCCTGGCATGGCAGGATAGCCTTAAAGTATACAGGAAGGCCCTTCGCCGAGCAAGAAAAGACTATTATTCAGTGTTAATAGAAGAAAACCAGATCCCAGGACCCTTTTCAGCACTGTAGCCAGGTTGACTGAGAGCCATCATTCTATTGAACCATGCATTCCTAGAGCCCTCAGCTGTAATGATTTTATGAACTTCTTCAATAATAAAATTATACTTATCAGAGAAAATATCCTTCACTTCACAGATTCCAGTTCAGCAACAGGAACTATAGAGGCCTTTATTAGTCCTGATGTGTGTTTGGAAAGCTTCCATCCAATTGACTTTCATGAACTAACGACAACATTATCTTCTTCTAAATTGTCAACCTGTATACTAGACCCCAGACCTACTAGGCTGATCAAAGATGTTCTACCCTTTGTTAGCACTTCACTAATTTAATCTATCCCTTGTCACAGGTTATGTGCCCCATTCTTTTAAAGTAGCTGTAATTAAACCGCTCCTAAAAAAAACCTACCCTGGACCCAGAAGTTTTAGCCAACTA